>CM035361.1:5809339-5896839 GCA_020137815.1 Hormiphora californensis | reverse complement strand
AATCCTAGAATTCCATCAAATAAACCATTACAAAAGCTTTGTCTTGTGCGCTACTACTACACACACAACAGACAATTATATTTTGGGAGGAAAGGATCATTGATATGTATCTCTATCGATTATCCAATTATCAGACAACAATTAAGATCGAGCAGTGCAGCAGGTTTAGTGTGGCACTTTAGTGGTATTGCTTTGCTTCTTACTATCTGTTTATTTAGATAAATTGGTCTTGCAGCTGTTGTAGTTAGAAGTATGTTCAAAGGTTTTGATCCTATAAATTGGTCTCGTAGGTTGTAGTTACACGGGGGATTACGGGGGCTCGAATAGATCGCCCGTATAGATCGCCCGTACCAGTCGCCCGTACATTTGCTTTGCGCATTACGTTTCATCGCACTTTCACCACAAAAAGGTACATGCGCGTTACGCACATGTGTTTTGTTGTGGTGAAAGTGTGGTGAAACGTAATGCGCAAAGCAAATGTACGGGCGACTGGTACGGGCGATTGGTACGGGCGTCTCATCCGGGCCCCCGTAATCCGCTGCCTTAGAAGTATGTTCAAAGGTTGTGGAAATGTGGAGAGCCAATCCTATTTTGTTTTGGGTTTTTGTAAGCCCTTTACACAGTCTAGCCAGGCCTGTTCAAAGATCGTCATATATAAATAATGCTAACGCATTTATAATTTATTAAATCTTGTCGATGTTTCCGGGTCGATGGTCGTTGTTCTAATGAAAACTTTATCGTCTTTTCGTTTTCTCACCACTTGTGTCGAAGCTGGTCTAGAAATAGGTTTTATGTACTGATGTTGCAAAAAATGAGGACCTCTAATATAAAACAAGAGGGATCGATTGAGAAAAAGAGAGAGATAGAGATAGAAGGCAGATAGAGAGAGAGAAAATGAGAAATAGAATGGAGAGCTAATAAGAAGACAAAGATTAATTGTCCACTTGTTACTGAATGTCAAAGGAAGAAATTAAATCTTTTTTACGTTTTATCTGAGTTCTTACAGGTGTCTCCCCGTAGAACTCAGATAAAACGTAAAAAGATAGTTCTATAGTTTCTTGTTATAACATTAATTTCGATTGGTATATTGATTCGATTGTTATATTGATAGTTGCAGGATGATTCAATAGCTGCTTGATCAAATTGAGTTTTCAGCCAGTGGAACTTACCCCAATCTTATTAAGAAAGCAGACATTGTTTTGTTGATTGAGATGATCTTGAGTATTCTGTATTTTTGTTTAGTTTTTTTAGTGTACAAATCACCACACGTGTTTTTCAGGAATGTGTGTGCTGTACACATGATGATGTTTGATTGACTCTTGATCACAGCCATTTCTTCTTGATTATTCTTAATTCTTCCGAGCTGCATTTCTCAGCTCAATTCTGTTCCGTGCAGTTGTGTACTTGATTTGTGGTGGAATTGTACTTGATGTGTGGTGGTTGTACACTAGATATCTCGCTCTTTCTCTCTCTCTCTCTCTCTCTCTCTCTCTCTCTCTAGTCTCTCTCTCTCTCTCTCTCTCTCTCTCTTTCTCTCTCTCTCTCTCTAGTCTCTCTCTCTTTCTCTCTCTCTCTCTCTCTCTCTCTCTCTCTCTCTCTCTCTCTCTCTCTCTCTTTTTCTCTCTAGTGTAATTTGGATCGATTTAACCTAACTGGAAGTGCTTTAATCGGTTCTCGATGCGATAATTTGTTTTCTATAACCATTTAAAAAAGATGTTTTTGATGTTTTGCATTTGGTTTTCTGCATATGCTCAAACACAGAATGCATGAGCTAATTGTTTTCACATTTGCTCGAGGTACTATCCCACACGACCAGCAGCCCAGTGCATGTTTGAGCGTTTAGTGCACACACATCAGGTGTGTAATTTGCAGCTTATTTTTGTTCAACTTGAGATCTGGGAAGAATGAAGTGGGATTATGTCAATTTCCTGATGATAATCATCGTCTTGGTTCAGATTACACACACACACACATATTGAGCAAGCTCTTGGTCGGATGCGTTGAAATCAATTTGCCAGAAAGATTAATTTTTGTGTATTTGGTGTGTCATTATATATGAGATGTGTTTAGAATGCTGTTTGATAACGAATTTACATCCGAAATAGTTGTGAAGTTTTCTGAGGCTGGTGAATATACCCAATATATACAATTTAGTTCGACGTTCGATTGATTAACGATTGATATCAATCGTTAATCAATCGTCAATCAATCGATCGTCGAACTACATTTTAGTAGGAAATATATACTATATATAGAATATATAGAGTAAGTATATAGAATATATATAGTAAGTATATAGAATGCCGATGACAGTTGGATGATCTTGACACGCGATCAACTCATTCTTATTAGGCTGGAATCCAGACACGTTTGAACTATAATAAATATATATCGCTTCGAGTTGTTTTATGAAGGAGCTTAGACGGAGTAGATGTGGGATGATTTGATATCGCTGCTTCGACGGAAAAAGCTTGTTTGTAGTGGTCTTCACATGCACGTGTTTCTATGCCTATTGACTGAAGATACCATGTTAGAATTAAGATGCTATAACTTCTGAATATTATTATTTTTCGACCATTTTCTATTCATCTTTTGCGAGAGAGCTGGTTGTTCTAAAAATTTAGAGGATTTACAAATTGAACATGCTTTTATTTCGTGTGTGTGTGTGTGTGTGTGTGTGTGTGTGTGTGTGTGTGTGTGTGTGTGTGTGTGTGTGTGTGTGTGTGTGTGTGTGTGTGTGTGTGTGTGTGTGTGTGTGTGTGTGTGTGTGTGTGTGTGTGTGTGTGTGTGTGTGTGTGTGTGTGTGTGTGTGTGTGTGTGTGTGTATTGAACCGGATCTGCACGCAACTAGTTTTACAGCTTTTGTGATACGAGTACAAAAATGATATCAAAAAATGAGACAAGATAAAATTCCTCCCTTCCTCGACCTATATCGCACATACAGGTTGATTAATCTAGAGCATCATGATTGAGGTAGCTGTGTACTACAGCTTGCATATGTGTCGGTGATATATATACTCAATCGAGAGGTGTGCGTTTTGATATCTGTGTGCGTTTTGATATCTGTGTGTACGATGCTTGCTCGGTGGTCATATGTACGATCTTTATTTTTTTGGGTCTCTTCTTATTTGGACACAGAAGGCTACAGTCGGTTATTTCGGCTACAATTTCTGTTTTTGTTTTTGTTTTCTATTTCTATCTGTGATATGTTTTATGAAGGAGTAGATATAATGGGATGATTTGATATATCTGTGATATATATACCCGCGTAGCATGGCTTTTCGTCTGTGTGTTATATCTTGAGGTACATCGTACTAAATCGCAATTTGTTGGATTCGTCTAAATCACAATCCGTTTGTTGTTTGGATTCGTATAGAAATGGTGCTTTGTATTTACAACCTTGATTTATTCTATCCATTTGTTTCTCATGGTTTCCATGAACTAGGTCGCTACGGTAACTATGGTAACTAAGCAGTATGAGACTCAAGAATAGTCAAGCTTATTATTGGTAGCTACGGTAACAAGGTCAGCATGGTTGGGCTGATAAATATTGAAGCAACAGTTAAAACAATTGTTATATGACGCCAAGTAAACAACGGTAGAACGATGATGATTGCATACCGATGATGATTGATATATGATCATGACTATTGAACTCTAGACATGGAGATTCAATAGAGAGAGAAAAGAGATAGCTAGAGAGAGAGATACTCGTTGTGTATTACCCCTTTTAGAAAGAGAGGGAGAGAAGAAACAAGAAAAAGAATGAGCGATCATTGAATTGCAATCGAGATAGATTGTGTTGTTGTACACCCGGCGTGTAATTGTCATCCCTTCATAATCATCATCATCTCGTGATCAACAATGTCCCTTTTACCTTTGGATAGTAATGCAGATTGTTTGTTTGTTGTTGTCCTCGGTTACTGGTTTCAAAACAATATAAACGATATATTTGGGAGAGATGTACAACCAGACTCCGATTTACCGGGACATGAACCCTTCCCCCGGTAGTAGCCCGGTAAATCGGGATCCGAAGAGCTGAGATCGCTGAGTAAAGATCTCAGTAGTTGGAGTATCAGCAGGGAATATCTTTAGGCGTGTTCAGCTGAATTCAGAGAAACGGTTGTTACAGTGGCCCATTACCCATCCTCTCTCTCTACCTACTATCATTAGAATGTACACAAACACTGCTTCAGTATTGGACTGCCTTTTCGTCTATATCAATTGACCTACTGAGTACCGGTGTTTTGAAATAGATCATATCTTGTTGATTGTGCTTGAGGAATAATTGATATGTTGCCGTTTTTGAATAGTTGAAACCTTGTTGATTGTGCCTCAAGAATAGTTAAGATCTTGATGCTAAAATGGCTGTGTTTGAATGATACATGGTTTTCTCATCTAAATATATAGTCATAATATAGTCATAATATAGTCATCTATTAATAATATAGTCATTGTTGTCAGGATTTTGAACTGTTAGTTTTTTGTTTGTTTTCTCAAATAATATCATTTGGGTGTCGTAAAGTTTGCTAGATTTATACACCCGCCTTGTCGTCTCTTAGTTACCCCGCTAGTTAGTCACATCCTCGTCTCCATATCCTGTGCTTCATAAACAGTAAACCCCTAATCTCCATCATGTTTTAGGGGGGGGGGGTGTATTCGCTACATTTATATACCCCGCTATTTAGTCTAAATCGTCGCCTTCTAGTGCCCATCATGTTTCGGGTTTTTCTGGGCCCCCGTAGTAGGGGGGCCCGGAACAATAGTGGAGGTAGCAATGGGAATATGAGGGAACGCAGGGCAGGTATCCGGGGTCCCAACAGTCTGGTACTCGTGGATGGTGAACTTAACCCCCTAGCAGGTAACTTAAATATCAATTATTAATTAACCCCCTAGCAGGTATCAATTATTAATTCATTAATTCATTAATCTGAAGAAGAGAAACACAATGTTTCGAAAGCTTCTCAACTTATTGATTTGGTATCGTTGTTTATCTTTTTAATTTTCATTTATTTGTTGTTGTTCTTAAACTGATCCTAGTTGGTAAAAAGCAATATTACAACGTAGACTCATATCATTCATCCTTGATCATTAGTTATCTGTTTTTAAATGATGATTTCTATTACATTATCACTTGTTTTGTCTGGTTGTGTTGTAATTGTCAAAGTTGGTTAAAATTAAACAAAAATTTCTTAAAATTGAACAAAATTTTCTTAAAATTATACAAAGCCTGAATGAAAGGTCGATGTGGATAATTCCTAGCTGTATCTTTAACTCTGAATCACGTTTACTATCTGCACCATAATTCACACTCTGAAGAAAGAATATTTTCTGGATCAATATATTTTTGATATGGCACGGGAGCGTCACTATAGCCTAGAATCTTAGATAAGAGAGAGAGAAAGAAAGAGAGGGGTGAAAGATAGAGAGATCGTTTTAAATTAAGAAAAGATAGACGTCAGCGTCACTGTCCCTGAACTTAACGAAGAAGGACAGTGGGGATTGGCAGAGAGAGATAGTCTTCAGTTAGTGTCATAGATTAGTGTGATAGTGTGTGATACACACAAATCTATGTTTCTCTCCTTCTCTTTCTTTCTATCTCTCTCTCTCTCTATCTCTCTCTCTCTCTCTCTCTCTCTCTCTCTCTCTCTCACTTGCCGTTGAGCGGAAGAGTTAATGCCTTTTTCGAAAGTGCACCATTTGACCAGATGACGATTGTCTGTATGTATGTGAACACGCGTTTGTGCCTGCCGATCTATCTTGATATTCCTCTTTCACTGCGTTTAATCTCTCTATCTCTCTCTCTCTCTCTCTCTCTCTCTCTCTCTCTCTACTCTCTCTCCCTCTCTCTCTCTCTCTCTCTCTCTGATCTCTCCTCTCTCTCTTCTCTCTCTCTCTCTTCTCTCTCATCTCTCTCTCTCTCTCCTCTCTCTCTCTCTCTCTCTCTCTCTCTCTCTCTCTCTCTCTCTCTCTCTCTCTCTCTCTCTCTCTCTCTCTCTCTCTCTCTCTCTCTAACCTCGTCTACATTTACACACTTTACGGTCGATGCGGTACTGCTGAAATGAAAGGATATCGTCACCGTGCTACCTGCCTTTCCGATAGTTCTAAATATTGCTGCAGCAATTTTATAAAACTCTGAATTGATCTTGAATCTGTCCAGCTTTTCTATCCGCACTTCTTGTTGTAGGTGTGGTCCTAAAGAGAGTCTCAAGACTATACATATCTCCAGGACACAAGAAAACAACCAATCAGAGCTCGTTATTTAGGTCACGTGACTAGTAATATCTCTAAAACAATATATCTGAAATATAGGATACATATATCTCTGAAATGACTCTAAACCACATCTAGGATATCTCTGAAATGACTCTAAACCACATCTAGGATATCTCTGAAATGACTCTAAATCACATCTAGGATATCTCTGAAATGACTCTAAACCACATCTAGGATATCTCTGAAATGACTCTAAACCACATCTAGGATATCTCTGAAATGACTCTAAATCACATCTAGGATATCTCTGAAATGACTCTAAACCACATCTAGGATACACATATCTCTGAAATGACTCTAAATCACATCTAGGATATCTCTGAAATGACTCTAAACCACATCTAGGATATCTCTGAAATGACTCTAAACCACATCTAGGATATCTCTGAAATGACTCTAAATCCACATCTAGGATATCTCTGAAATGACTCTAAATCACATCTAGGATATCTCTGAAATGACTCTAAACCACATCTAGGATATCTCTGAAATGACTCTAAATCACATCTAGGATATCTCTGAAATGACTCTAAATCACATCTAGGATATCTCTGAAATGACTCTAAATCACATCTAGGATATCTCTGAAATGACTCTAAACCACATCTAGGATACACATATCTCTGAAATGACTCTAAACCACATCTAGGATATCTCTGAAATGACTCTAAATCACATCTAGGATATCTCTGAAATGACTCTAAACCACATCTAGGATATCTCTGAAATGACTCTAAACCACATCTAGGATATCTCTGAAATGACTCTAAATCACATCTAGGATACACATATCTCTGAAATGACTCTAAACCATATCTAGGATATCTCTGAAATGACTCTAAACCACATCTAGGATATCTCTGAAATGACTCTAAATCACATCTAGGATATCTCTGAAATGACTCTAAATCACATCTAGGATATCTCTGAAATGACTCTAAATCACATCTAGGATATCTCTGAAATGACTCTAAACCACATCTAGGATATATATCTCTGAAATGACTCTAAACCACATCTAGGATACCTCTGAAATGACTCTAAACCATGTTCAATGGAGTTGTCTCTAACACCACATCCCTCACCCGCCAACTATCCTCCGTATCCTCCGGATCCACTTTTGTCACTGCAACTAACGTCCTCACCAGCCCTGGAGCAACACCAGGAGGTGGAGATGGGCAGAGGAGCTCCGCTGCGAGCTCCTGTTTGTCGGGGACATCCGAGTATTATGGTAAGTGTGAATAACTGTACGCTTTTTTCAGGGGTCACACAAGAGGTAAGTGTTAATACATTTTTCATAACCCCTTCAGATATATTCAACGTTATAAAAATCTTGTTCATGTAACTTACTTAAGCCACTATCCAATGACGTATAATTATCCCTGTGAAGTAATTGATCGATTAAAATCACGACTCCTTTTTCTAGGAATTGTTGAGCTATGATCCGCCGTAATGTTGATTTGTTGGATGAATTCTGCCGTGTTTTTTATATTTACTATCTTCATTAGCTAAGATAGATAGATAGATAGAAAGATAGAAAGATAGAAAGATAGATTGGTCAGGGGATATTTTAGGAGCTTCAGCTTCTTAATTACAGCTACAAGCTGAGATTCGGACATCTATATACTTGCATCCAATTAAAATTAGGACGAATTGATTTGGTTATTTGTTTAAAAAATCTTTACCACGCACCTTGTACGTCACCTGTGACATAAATCATTTCAGCTACGACTGCTACAATGTCTTTATTTCTATCGTATCGCTGTCTTTATTTCTATCGTAGTTGTCTTCCCAGTTTTTCTCTGTTGGGGAGTGTTACATGACACAATGCTGCTAATACTTTTACCATGCAAATCATCCAATATCTTCTTTTAAATCTTGAAATCAATTTCAATGTAGTCAGTAGGTGAGAAGTTTCGATTTTCAAAGCAACTTTATAATTAAGATAACTTAAATTTAACTTTAGGGTCTAACTTTAATGTTTAAATATATCTTACGTTTAAATTTTCCTTTCTCCTCATTCCGTGTAGCTGAATTGTGTCATCCTTATGTGTCAGACATGTTCAGGTCTGTATCTTTTCCTTTCTTTCTTCTCCCTTATACCAGTCTCTCTTTTCATCCCTTTCTCTCTCTCTCTCTCTCTCTCTCTATTTCTCTCTCTCTCTATTTCTCTCTCTCTCTCTCTCTCTCTCTCTCTCTCTCTCTCTCTCTCTCTCTCTCTCCCCCTCTCTCTCTCCTCTCTCTCTGTGGTCATTCTTTGACCTGTGGCTAATAAAAAACGTGTACGTTTCCACCTTCCGTCCTACACCGCCCTTCCCTAGTTCGACTGTTTTTTCTTCGAATATATCTGTGGCCTTCTGTGGCCTGTGTTAATTGGTATTATCAAGTGCACCAATGTGGTTTATCGATATTTAGTCGAACGACGATGTAGTTTCATATCACCATTCAAATCGTCATTCATATAAATCCATCTTTCTGAATTCTGGACCAAAATGCTGTCTTTTGCATATCACTCTCATATCGTGGCATGATTTTCTGTAGATGTCTCCCTCTCTCTCCCTCTCTCTCCCCCCTCTCTCTCCCTCTTCCTTCTTTCTCACTCCTATCTCTCTCTCTCCCTTCTCTCTCCAATTTTACCGCTTAACCGATCCAAATCACTGATGCAAGTGTCATCGTTACACGACCAAACCGATCGCTAGACACACGTATGTAATGAAGGGTGGTGCAAGGATTTGTAACGAACGGGGAAGATAGATAGAGGGTGTTAGAGTACAGAGATAGAGTGATAGAGAGAGATATAAGTGCCGAGATCTAGAGAAAGATAGTGGGTAGTGACGCAAGGAGATCTTGGAGATATAGGTCGAGTGATAATCACGTTTATAGAGGACAGATGTTACAGCTGAGTGATGGCTATTTGCGGCTAAGACACATCTCTGACACTCATTGTCTATCTTTGTTTCTCTCTCCTTCTCTCTCTCTTCTCTCTCTCTCTCTCTCTCTTTCTATCCTTCTCTCTCTTCCTCTCTCTAGTCTCTAAGGCTCTCTACTCTCCTCTCCTCTCTCTCATCTCTCAGCTCCTCTCTCTCTTACAGCATCTCTCTCTCTCTCTCTCTCTCTACTTCCTCCTCTCTCTCTCTCTCTCTCTCTCTCTCTCTCTCTCTCTCTCTCGATTCCACACCCATTACCACGTCCTCCATCCATTTCCCGACGTCAATCATCAATTTCCCCCGTACTTGGAACTACTGCAGCACGTGCAACTTTCCTGAACTTCACACACTTTTCCAACTAGTGCATCTAAGTCACATACTAAGAAAAGTGTTCTACTTTCCAGGAAATTTCCAGCACAGTTCGATACTTTAAAGTTGTATTGAAACATGTGTAAACTGTTGAACTAAAACTTCCTTGTTTTAATTGTTAATAGCTCCTCGCAACCGTGAGTAGATCAGCACTCTCTGGGACAAGGACCATCAACAATACTTTAAAGTTTGTGTAGTAAATATAAAAAGAGGTTGTTGTTTGTTGATGTGTATCTTTAATTCCCTTACAAACACTCTCATTTACACATGAGCTGTAAGTGATAGTTGTCAGCTCATTCGTATACACACATGCATTCAAACAGACAAACACATATGTATGTATAATGATCAACACATGTATAATAACTTTGGTGTACTCCAATTATCGGTCTTCATCAATACAATCTTGACAAGTTTTACAGTGCATTTGTTCTCTGTTTGTTATTTTATTAACTTCTCCTGCTGCTCTCACACACATGTGTCTTTCCCAAATAGTGTCTCACAGCATGTTTCAGAAAACCAAATTACATTCTCACATTTTCCTGCAGTTTTTCCCTGCAGTGCTGTTTAGTTTTTGCCTTGATTTGAGAGAGACATTGTGCCGTAATAATATCATCACATGTACAACTAGTTTTCCTGAATTGGATTTGGTTACCGGAGCTGTATTTTGAAGGCAATTTGTGTCTAACGAGGTAAGACTTTTTGGGGTTTAGTGTAATTGATAATTTCAAATAATTGAAATCCCTTATTTTGTACCTTCCCTGTTATTTATTTTTTATCCACCTAATATCATTCAAATAATAGTGAAATGAGTCTGTTTGTGTGTGTGTGTGTATGTCTGTCCGTCTGTCCGTTTGATGGTTATTAGTAGGAATTCATTGGGATGTTTCCGCCTCTAAATTTAGTTAATTTATACACGGACGAAACAAGAAGCTGTGGACAAATGGGAACCAAAATAAAATGCAAAAAGTTAATTATGCAAAATGAGAACTGAACTTTATCCAAAACTTTGAAAACTCAATTTCATTTTACAAACGGACAAACAATACCACATAACATAACTACCATGACGATGGCTTCAATTTGGGCCAGTGCCTATAAGTTTTCACCTGGATTAGAGCAGCGATTCTCCTGGTGAATGAAGGTACCAGAAACAGGAAAGTGCAGTTAAATTGAGGAAGGAAGGGTCAGACCCTCAATAGGTAAGGGATTGTGTGATTTGCTGATCTTTACTCACTCACGATCATTTTGTGGTGAGCTGCCGGAACATAAAATACAGGTAGTGAGAGAGAGAGAGAGAGAGAGAGAGAGAGAGACAGGAGAAGGGTGATGTGGGAGCCACGTAGAGAGGAAGTGAAGAAACCTTGTTGAAATCAACGAAATTACGTGCTAATTCTCCCTCTGCCCTCTCCCTCTCCTTTGTATGCCTCACTCAATATCCCCCCCGAAGGGGAGGGGGCCCCCCATTTTTTTCACTTCCCGCCCCAAAAAACCGCCTTTTCCGCCTTTTAAAGTTTCTCCCCGACCGGCCACAGGAACGATGAATTTTTCCCTTTGTTTCCCAGGGGGGGAAGGGGGTTTTTCCCCCGGTTTCCCCGGGGGGAAAATTTAAAAAAAAAAAAAAAAAAATATTTTGGACCGAATCTATCGCCCGAAATTTCATCTTCACAGTACGTTTTCATCACCAGCCCATGGCACTGCGTGTCACGCGCATGTTGCCTCTGTGTGCCTTCAGTTTGGTGACAGTACGATTTCGCCAATGCGCAAATTAATTGATCCTTTTGGCGATCGATTAAGGCAGTTCTTTCGGGCCAACCGTAATCCGGCCTTTTCTGTCCACCTACCCCAGCGTCTCTCGAATACAGGTGAAATAGTGAGAAGAGATATCAATGATTCAAGCACTTAACATTGCAGAGGCATTACCGACGACTTTATCGTTCTGGTTACTTATTAACTAATTGTTTTTTATTTTGAATTCCCCCTGCTCCTAAATAAAGATGGATTCTAGTCCCGGCCTAGCCAATGGCTAGCCATGCTCCTTTATGAAAATAATGTCCCTTATAATTACTGCACTGTCCCACAGGTTTGGATTGGTATTCAGGAGGTTATGGACGAAGTAGATCATGGTGTGGGAACTAACGTGTGGGTTAATACTGCAGATAAAACTAACCTTGCATGGCCCCTACTTGGACCAAGGAGAAGGAAGTGGAAAACGCCAGTAAGGGGCAGTACACCAATAAAAATTGCAAATTAAAAATTGACGTTTTAGGTCATAACTCACCCATTTTTTTGGCCAAACTGCTTCTTTTTGGGCTCGCTGGAAAGAGGGCATCGAGCTTGTTCCAAACAGCTCAAGAAATTGGAAATCGGTCCAAAAATGACCGAACTTTGGCGGAATATGCACGTTTAAAAACTTTAAAACTTTTAAACACGCATTTTACGCTGAAACAAACTCGATGCCTTCTTTCCAACGAACCCAAGAAAAAGCAATTTGGCCAAGAAATGGCTGAGTTATGCCCCAATCAGTGGGGTTGAGGGTTAGCTCGTCTCGGCGGCTACTGCGTTCCAAGCACGGGCGTGACATGGCTGTGATTTATCACCCGGTGACGCCCTGTGGTCCCCAGCGTTGCCCGACTTGGCCGCCATGTGCTGTAAATGTGCCTCACTGAACCCATCTCTGATCGAGCATGTGTGTTTACTCTGTGGACTCCAGTGTACGAAGCCTGTGACTCCCATCTACCTAGGAATTCTGCCGATAACTTTGCGGTCTAGGCTTTGTTCATTCTGGCCTGTGCTGCTGCTGGCTCCTGATTGGCTCTCACATCAACCAATCAGAGCGCACCTGCAGTACTTATTCGGCAGTACTTATTTTTCTTGTTATGACTTATGTTCTAGCCCTCCTTTTTTTCAGATCAACGAGTTGTGGCGGTTAACCGTAAGACCGGAGAGTGGAACGATTCTTGGCTGTGGAAAAAGAGGATCTTTGCATGCATGATTGTACCCGACCCAGTCGATTGTCCTGCATTTACTGTTAAGGGATCAACTCAAAAAAGCTGGGATGTATCACCAACAGGAACAACTGTCACTATTGAATGTGCTGCCAACCATATCCTAGAGGGAAGTGTAACATTGACATGTCAGCAGGATGGATCTTGGTCAAGTGATGTACCACAGTGTATTGGTAAGCTCATTTAATTTAGTGATTGAAATACCTTTTGTATTTTCTAGTCTATTTTATATTACGATTTAATGAAAATGTTCATCTCCCTCAAAATAACCAGAATATAAAAATTCATGGTACTATATTTAGTGCCTTGTGCTACATACTGTTTGGCCATACTGATCGTGATGAACATTAGGGCGCGATCACACCGATATCTTCGAAAGAATTCTTTCGAAGCACCAAACCCAATCACACCAAATTGTTTCGTTTGGTTCTTGCGAGCGGATGGCTATTGTATGCTTTTCACTTTTTTCATCTCCCCCATCAGTTAAGTACAGGGTTTCTACTAAAAAAGTCCATTGGAAGTCTGCTAAGAAGAGGTGCAACAATCAAGGGCTTGCCTTTGCCACGGTATGTAGGTATAAGCTGGGCAATAATGGTAACCATGGTAACCATGGTAACCATGGTAATCATGGTAATCATAGTACAGTCGAAAGGACCCTGGTATTTTTGAGAAAATGACAAGAATAATGACAATTGTGGAAGGGTATGATAATGCCCATTTTCGTCCCCACTCCCCATGATCGTCCCCCTAATTAACAGGTGAATAGTGAGGAAGAAAATGAGGAATTGATATTTGCAATTAAAAAGAAAACAAAACGCACAGACGACTCGACTGCCTGGGTACTCAATTAGCTATCGATGAATGAGTTCTGTTGTCGGTTCGAGCCCGGCCCTCGGCAGATATTTTTCTAATTTTCCTCCCTTTTTAATCATGAACAGATCTCATTCATTGATATTTAACCAATCCGTGATCTGCCCGCTGTATGTTTCCCCTTCACTGTTGAACAGTAGGGCGTGTATTGTACATACTGTGAGTGAGAAAGTGAGATTAGCAGCCAGAGAAGATATTAAAATCTTGTTCCGATACTTAATTAACTAATTATTTTTTTTTGTTTTTAATTCCCCCTGCTCCTTTTTTTTTCTTTTTTTTTTCGTGTCTTTTCCGCATTAACATTTGTCACTCCCTGTACAAACATGTATTCTGGCCATGTATGTGCCATGGTTTGACAGATATTAAACTTCACGGCCATTTGTTTGACGGCTCCAGGGCCAGCTCTTACGTGATGATCATAATGTTCCGCACACTGCAGTTTTTTTGCAGATGATGATGATCAAAACCATGAGCACACTTCATCTTTTTAACTGATTATGATCATCACGATCAGTATGCTTATAGCCTAACCCCGGTGTCAACTGTCAAGGTCCGGTATACTGCAAGTACGGGCACCCAATCACTGGTACTCTACCTAATCATCTGGTAGTTGCAGTATGAAATCAAACAAACTTTTTGGCATAGCGTTTGGCATAGCGTTTGGCATAGCGTTTGGCATAGCGTTTGGCATAGCGTTTGGCATAGCGTTTGGCATAGCGTTTGGCATAGCGTTTGGCATAACGTTTGGCATAACGTTTGGCATAACGTTTGGCATAGCGTTTGGCATAGCGTTTGGCATAGCGTTTGGCATAGCGTTTGGCATAAGCGTTTGGCATAGCGTTTGGCATAGCGTTTGGCATAGCGTTTGGCGGCTCCTTTATGAAGATCGATTTTAGTTCACTCAACTCCTTCATAAAGATATTAGCTGTCCCTTCTAATTTCCACTGTCCCACAGGTTTGGATTGGTGTTGAGGAGATTATGGACGGTGATGTGGGAACTAACGTGTGGGTTAATGTTGCGGACAACACCACCCTTTCATGGGACCCCACTTGGAACAAGGACAAGGAAGACGATAACTCCAGTAATACGAAGTTAAAATTTTAACACGCCGTCAAACTGGCGCGCGAGATCGTTACTTTAAGAATGGGGGAGAGAAATTTTAACGCCGCAATTTTAATTTTAATTTTGGTGTGGCGGGTAGAGACCGTTTCAAGCCCGTCTGACTTCCGTTTAACTCCCGTCTGACACTGTCTACACCTGTCCAGACGGGTACCGTGTAGACGGCGTCTCCGGCAAATCAAAATTTGCCATTGTTCAGTTATCTTAATAGGTTTTCTGTCTTTGAAATCAACACCCTCATTTTTCTTGTTATGTTCTAACCCTCCTTTTTTTCAGATCAGCGAGTTGTGGCGGTTAACCGTAACACCGGAGAGTGGAACGATTCGCAAATTGGGAGAAAGAGAATCTTTGCGTGCAAGTATGAGTAAGAATTAAGAAGGAATACGAACAAACTTGGTATCCATAGTAACTATGGTAACCATAGTGACGAACAATGGAATCTTTACCGAAAAACCGGAGCATGTCGGGCCTGTATTTTTGAAACATTTTGACACTAAAATTTTGTATATACAATATACACTAGTCTTGGTACTCGAATTCTGTGTTTTTGGAATTTCGACTGTTAGCGCCGCATGAAAATGTCAAAAAGCACTCTTCACATTCGTTGAATAAGGACTGATGATGTCATTGGGGTTGAGTTCACCATCGATCGCAGTGCGATGGCATCGCACTTAAGAATTGATATCCATGGATAGTATAGAATTCACTATCCATTTCTATCCATGATATTCATTTTGGTAAAAAGGAAGTAGGGTCAGCACACACCTACATTTTAATTTTAAACCCAGACACACCAGCACTGTTAAAAATTCTCTCCCCTTTTCTCACATTCACAATTTCGCGCACCATTTTGTCATCCAACGCGACATTTTATCATCCAACGCGACATTTTTAAAGTGTCAAAATGACTGTGCGAGATTGTGACTGTTAGAATAGGGAAGAGAATTTTTAACAGCTGAGCTGGTGTGTACGAGTTTAAAATTAATATTTAAATTTTGCCGTAGGTGTGTGCTGGCCCGTACGCCATGGACCCCTCCGTTTTTGTGTTCGTGGTATGCCCATGAACGTTCCTGGAATGATCATTCTGCAAGGGACAGTGTAGTATTTGGTCATAGTCATACTATGTACTCATTATGGATACTCATATTGTCCATTATATGCATACCTGACACATTTTCACACTCTTAACCCTTTGGAGACGATTGGGTCACAGGTGACCCACAACTTTGAACCCATATAGCGTCTTTCTAGACCATATTTGAAAGTTTTAAATCGTTTCCAGGGTTGAACCATACATTTTTCTAGCATTTTGAGGTCGTTTTGAGCCTCTGAAGTTGTCGACTTTGGAAAACAGGGCTAAAAAAGTGCATTTGGTAGGCAAAATGGGTAGTTTAATAGCCATATCTCAAAATTGGTACGAGTATACTTAAAATGGACTTGGAAAATGCAAGAAAAGTGTGTATTTTACCCCGGGGTAAAGTTTCAGGGTGATATTCCAAATTTTGTGCCTCTCAGAGGCCTTCAAAGTGCTGGGTCACATGTGACCCAATCACGTCCCCTAACGCTGAAACAGGAATTTGCATTTTACGAGCATTTCTAAAGGAATGGCACCCGATAAAAGTCTAAAACGGCATTTTTTAAACAGGTGCTAGCGACTAACCGACTCCATCATTGCTATCTCAACATCTTAGGGAGTCGATGAAAAAAATTTTGAGATCCGTGCTCCTTCAGAAAATTTTTCATCTCGGCCAATTTTGAAATTGCAAAATCGGCTACAGATGAGATAGAGAGGCCCACAGGGTGTGCAAACTGTGCAGAATGGCCGGGTTTATATAAGTGTTATGAACAAACATAGGGTCTAAAATGAGCGGTTTTCGAGTTATCGGGCAAAATAGCGGCAAAATCTCAATTCCTATTTTAGTGTTAGAGGACGATTGGGTCACAGGTGACCCAATAGAAATACAGGTTGTAACCAAATTCCTTTTCCTGCGTTCAAGTAGGTTCAAAGTGAGTGTCTCCAGAAAGTTTTAGAGAATTCTGTCGACAGGGGGCTTATCGTCCCCAAAGAATTTAACTTGAGATGTCAGTTGACATCGCGCTACATGCGTGCATCTAATTTGAGTTTTGACTGCCCATGAAGTATTTTCCTGTCCCTGATCCACATAACACCAAATGATCATGTTGAAACACGGGAATTTTTTAGTCATACTATGAATCATAGGATAATCAATTCATTATGCTAACTACAAGTTATTCACACTCTTACTTTGAATCGTCATGACTCCGCTACATTCCATCTTAATATTGAGTTTACTGCCTGTTGTCCTTCCCTATCCCCTCACCATTCTCTCCTTTTCTTAAATTAATTACCCAAAGTCTCCTCTACTCTCTGTTCTCTCTCTCTCTCCCGTCGGAATTTCTCTCCCCTCTCTCTCTCCTCCTCTCTCTCTCTCTCTCTCTCTCTCTCTCTCTCTCTCTCTCTCTTCTCTCCTCTCTCTCTCTCTCTCTCTCTCTCTCTCTCTCCTCTCTCTCTCTCTCTCTCTCTCTCTCTCTCTCTCTCTCTCTCTCTCTCTCTCTCTCTCTCTCTTTTCTTCAATCTATCCCTCCTCTCTCTCTCTCTTTGTTTCCCTGTATAACACACACACATGCGTGCTCTCTTTTATGAGAGAGAGAGAGAGATTGCATGTGGAGGAGGAAAGAGAGATCAGAGATCCAAGAAAATGTATCCCGTACTTTTCTTTCTATACTCTCCCCCTATCTCAAAGTTTTATAATTTCGATCTATCTCATACTCTCTCCCCTCTCTCTCTTCTCTTTAATCGTTCTCTTGCCAAATCTCTCAGATCTCAATCAATCAATCATTAATCACTGTTTAATTAGCTCTTAATATTCATACTCATCTATCTAGCTGTCTATCTCTTGATCTCTTTCTCTCTTTCTCTCTTTCTCTCCCTCCCCTCTCTCTCTCTCTCTCTCTCTCTCTCTGTACGAATTTCAACAATCGAGCACGAGAGTTGAAATTTTCCACCAAATTGAACTCGATCACGCTAGACTGTGTGTATTTGATCCACATGTGTACTATATTTAATACCAGGAACCGACCGGACCAAGTAAACAACCAATCAGAGCTCGTTATTTAGGTCACGTGACTGGTTATCAGCCAATCAGGGACCAGTATTTCCTGATTCGGTCGGTTCCTGTTTAATACTGCCCCAATTATATATATACAGTTACTCAAAAATAACAACACACAATATAATTACCACTTTTGAATAGCTCTTACAGATCTCCCCAGCATTTGGATTTTGGGTATCTGAGAGAGGAAAGAAAGATAGCTGGAGCTAGCTTACCAATCCATATCTCAGAAAGAGAGAGAATGAGAGAGGGGGTCGAGAGGCAGGTATACACAAAATAAACTCATAAATTTCCCCGATTGTGCAGCTACGGTCGTATGACACAACATATTTTCCTAAATACATAATGTGCTTTTATTTCTCTCTCTCTCTCTCTCTCTCTCTCCTTCTCTCTCTCTCTCACTCCTTCTCTCACTCCTTCTCTCTCTCACACACAATCACACACACAATATCACTCTCTCGTTGTTAAATGATCCATCTCTCTCTCGCTCGCGTGGGATATACACATACATATATACCAAGGTATCTAAATCATCTCTACTAAATCGTACTCGTAGCCTTAGTACCACTTTCAATATCAGTCTTGTTACCATTAGCTGCTGACAAAGTCCCACCACCACCACCCGAACTGGATCCACCGTCGTGGTCCTCCACTACCCCATTAACCATGCCATTTGGCTCTTTCATCTCCTCGTACGCACGACTAAACTTACTGACTATAATCGTCATTGGTAACGCCATGAACACCATTGAAAGGAAGACAACGACACTCCCGACGAGTTTGCCCGGCACCGACTTGGGCACGAGGTCACCGTATCCCACCGTAGACATGGTAACAACAGCCCACCAGCACGCCTTCAAGATAGAGTTGAAGTCAGAATCCTGGTCCTCCTCTATGTAGAACATGATACTGCCAAACGTGACGACGCCCATCGCCCACATGACCACCAAGAGGAGTAACTCCCGGCACGACTGTTTTAGTACTTGGAGAATTAGAATGAGCTGTTTTGAGTGTCGGATCACCTTGAGGATCCGGAGGACACGGAAAAGTCGGAGGACTCGCAGTGCCGTGATACCGGAAGAGTTTTTTAGAGGTATCTCGATGTAGAATGGGAGGATGGCTGCAAAATCGAGCCAGTTTAGAGTTCGCTTAAAAAATTTATTCTTACTTGGCGCGACAATAAGCCGGAGCAACAGGTCCACGGTGAAGAAAATAATACAAACGGCATCGAGATAGAAAAAGGTTTGTTTTACCTTCTCATTTTCAGCAATCGTCTTTTCGACCGTGGGATCAGTTTCAGCGATGAACAACGTCATCGATATCACAATGAACACCACGTCCATGACCATCCATATTTTAGCGGGCACCCCGCTGTCTGGGTGATCGAGAATTTCATATAACTTCCGAAAATACTCATTATGGGGGTATTTGTCCCGTTCAGCATCCCTATCCACCTCTCTCCCCTCCCCGGTCGGCGAGGAAGGGATCTGAAAATACTGTAACTCCTCCTGAAACACTGGCATCTCAAGGCCGGGAGGGAGGTAGAGATAACCACCCGATTGATAGTAGTACAGGATGGCATCGAATGCGATGCGGTTACGATCGAAAAAGAATTCCTTGATGTCATCGTTGTAGAATTGTTGGATCATATCACTGCCGAGAAGGGTTTTGGGGAATTGTTGGAGTGTGTTCCGGTAGGTGATGTACCGTGTTCCGCTGACATTTATCCGGATTAGGGTGTCGTTTTGGTTTTCTTCCCGGATCTCGATGGGCGTGCCCGTTAGATGTCCCGAGAGAACGTTGTCCGAGGATCGTATGGAGGCCGCAGCGATTGCCGCAGCTCCCGCCATCGCATTAGGACCTGCGGAGAAGAGGAGAGTGTTAGAGATAATTGTAACACATATTGGACCTGAACAAATGGGAGAGAGATTAATGTTACCGTTGACAATAAGTCTTGTCAATTTGCTACTGCGGTAACAATTAATTGACACGATTTATTGTCAAGGGTATAATCATGGTCAGGGGATTTACTGGGGATTCTCTTGTATCTGAAACATGTTATTGGGGCTGGAAAATATAGGTAGTCTCGATCAATAATGAATCTTGTACTAAAACAGACTAACAGGACTATGGGTGATTTAGAGTACTAAGCTATTCCCCAACCAAATTTGAAAGCAATGAATACAACCAAGGTGCAGCTCTGAGCACCCTTTAAAGATATATTGCTCGTGTGATTTTACACGTGACGTCCCTAGTGGGTTGTGTTATATTTTACACGTGACGCATCATGTTGCGTAACAAACGTGACGGCCCGGTAGTCTCAGGTGTTCCTGTCTATCGTACCATGTCTCTTTCTCTGGTTTCTGTCGCGGTCTGTATGGCACGTGTGTGGATTTTTATTGAGTTTCACGGACCAATTCATCGAGATAATAACTTGCGTCTTGACTCTCTCTCTCTCTCTCTCTCTCTCTCTCTCTCTCTCTCTCTCTCTCTCTCTCTCTCTCTCTCTCGCTCTTCTCCTCTCTCCCTCTCTCTCTCTCTCTCTCTCTCTCTCTCTCTATCTATCTTTCCTTCTTTATCTCTGTCTGGAAAAGCGCGATTGAATTTGCGAAGAAAAAACATTCGGCATACCTACCTAGCATATATACGCCGAAATTTTATCAACTGATTAGATAATTTAAATTGGAATCTGACAGAAAAAACGGAATTACGGACACCAAATTTGTCAAGAAAAATATGTTTAATTAGATGTTTACCGTTTTTTTTTCTAACCTTTTATATGTGTAGGTTAAAAAGGAACGTCAGTCTAACGAAGTTTTGACTAATACTATGTAACTATAATGCAAAATATGTTATAGTTTGATAATCAAACTTCGATTATTAGTTACACAGCTGTGTGTGAGTTGTACGTGGAGAAAGTGGGACATATAACAATGCCCAGACAGACTCCCAGACGGCTTATAAAGTGTTTTGTGACTACTATAATAATACTATACTGTAGTACTATATACTGTAACATTGTCACATGTTGAACAATGGCAAGTGCTAAAATAAATATAAAAAGGTCTTTTGTCATTCACGACTATGGCCTTAGGGTGTGCTAAGTGAAAATTTTGTCGACTTGGCCAATAAGTTAAGGGTAGATATGAAACTATGGACAATTGTCTACTAAATCCTGAAAACGGAATTGGGATAGTGTATGTCAATTACGTGGGCCAGGCGATTAAAAAAGTTTACTTTTTTACCGGAAAAAGGAAAATATGTGTGTTTTACACCAGTGTTTGGCATGTTCTTGATATCAACTTTTTATAGACAGGGTCGTGTTCAGCGGTTTGATACCGATCAGAATGGATGTGTATCATGAAAGTTAGCCAAAGTTCATTTTTGACCTGAAAATGTTCATTTTGGACCAAAAATGTTCATTTTTGACTAAAAATGTTCATTTTGGTCATTTTCTTCAAGTTTGAGAGCTTTTTCATCAACGGGATCGTGTTCAGCAGGTCAAAATTAGTCGGTTACAACCGGAATTTGCATTCCGACAAATAAAATCTCAAAAAGTTAAAATTCGTCTCCACTGATACTGCTAAGTAGGAAAATATGCAAGAAAAAAAGATGGAAAAAAATAAATGTTTCATTATGAAATGGAGTTCTGAAGGTGCAGACTGGAAATAATGGTTGTACTGAGTCTCATGAGGCGATTCATATGTGTGGTTTTTTCGAAATAACGTCCCAAAAAACATTTTTTGATATGAATATGCCCATATATGGGCATACATCGGCCCACGTAATTGGGCCAGGGTAGGACTAAAATTTTTTTACCAAATGTTTTAGAATGATCGTAGGAACTCATTCTAGGGGTAAACTATGTGAAAATTGGATTTGATTTATAAGTTGGGAAAAATAGCACACCCATAGTATGGCCTACATGGATCCTTTAGTAAACTACTACTGAAGAAACTAGTATTGAAGTCAAAAATAGACGGATGAATAACATAATGTGAATCTCCACGTCATAATGTTTTAAAAAGGATGACAAACGAAAGTAGCAATTTCGTCACTCTAAATTTATATTTCATGTAAAATATCCCAGTGCCTGTAAATGTTTAATTAAAACAGTTATCCCATTATATCGACGATTAAAAATGTCGTCCTAATTTCTTAAATTCTCCTCTCTCTCCATCTCTCTCTCTCCTGCTCTGTCATTAATTCGTCTTTTTCTTTCTCGTTATTTACGTTTCTCTTCCCTGGACATTCATATTCCGCTTAACTGCTCCGTTTTCTCTTCCAATCTGTCTTTCCGCACTGTCCATCTAATAGACTGTTCCTAATCTTTCCTCTCTCTCTCTTTTCATCTCTTAATCTCTCTCTCTTTCCATCTCTTAATCTCTTGATGTACAAAATGTATGAGGACGGCATGCTATCAAACTATAGTCAAACAACGTACGCAGCACATGTACAAACAAAATTAAAAAATTCTCAATAAATTTCCTCTGTGCACATTTGTACAAACTTGCCTTCTCATTTTGCCAATTTACAAGTTGTACAGAATGTATTCAAAATTTTGCTCTCCCCAAGCTCGAAAATAACAAAACAGAGGAGCATTGAAGGTACAAGAGAGAGTATTGAACATAAAACGAGAGATATAGAGATATTGGGAGAGAGAGAGGGGGGAGAAAGAGAGGGAGAGAGAGAGAGAGAGAGAGAGAGAGAGAGAGAGAGAGAGAGAGAGAGAGAGAGAGAGAGAGAGAGAGAGAGAGAGAGAGAGAGAGAGAGAGAGAGAGGGGGAGAACTATCATTGTAATTAGAGTGTGACGTGTGTGAGACACGCATACATTACAGTGCGTGTAAAGCACACGACAGACAGGCGAACACGCCATGTAAAGAATATGACCATGCAAAGTTACAAACATACAAACATACAAACATACAAACATTATGACTATGAAAAGTTTCCTAAATCCAGGAAAAATTTTGATAGTAATTTTAGTAATTTTAGTAGTTTTTTGTCAGTAAGTTGTCGTTTTGAAAAGGTCAAACTCCTGACCCTGGTTCGGACATCAATTGATACACATATCAGTTCATACTAATTAGTACTAATTAATTAGCACTAATTATTACTAATTCTATTCCCCCGACGACTATTATAATACATACCATCAGTAGGAATGGGGGAAGCGATCATGTAACCACCCTGGTTGTGTTTCTCCTTTGCTCGCTTTTGTGCGATGAACGCAGCAACCGCAGCCATGGTAGGTGATAGCGATGTCTCTCAGGATCAGATGCGAGGATGGTGATGAGGGTGTATCTTTCAGGAGGGTGAGATGCAGGGAATTCACATTTTGTAGAGCGGCGAGACGTTGCCGCAGCTCTTCACTAGAATATATAATATTTAGGGTGCCGCACTAGAGTCAAATATATGATATTTAGGGTGCCGAACTAGAGTCAAATGTATAATATTAAGGGTGCCAAACTAAAGTCAAATGTATGATATTTAGGGTGCCGAACTAAAGTCAAATGTATGATATTTAGGGTGCCGAACTAAATATTTTTAATGGGACTAATAGCCGTAGACACTAAACTACAAAAAATGGAGTATATATAAGTAGTGTATAACATATAGTGGCATATACTTATAGAAAATATATAGAAATATCACTATCCTGTCAGCACGTCAAGTTAGTGATGAAAAACTAACATAGCTGTGAAAATAATATTCACTAGGCGATATAGATTGATTAAATTGGACATGTTGGCAAAAAAGTGAAGATCGAAAAAGAACAATTCCCGGGAAATCGTTGCACAAAGTCATGCGGTGGAGTGAGAGGGATGAGCTGTCTGCCAGTTATAAAAAAACAGAAAAGTCAGAGGAAAAAAGGAGGGAAAAATGAGGGAAACGTCAGAGGAAAAAGAGAGGAAAAACTTCAGAGGAAAAGAGATAAAGAGAAAAATGATTTGGTATAAGGAGACCTATAAAAATAGAAACATATAAAGTGCGAATTGGAGGAGAGAGGATATCGGGAGACATACAAAATGGAGAAATCTATCGTTTAAATATGGGTAGACAAATTATAGATAAGGATATATACGGATAGTAAGATGGAGAGAGAGAGATGATCGACAGGATAGAGAGAGATGATCGACAGGATAGAGAGAGTTGAAGGTAGGGAAAGATAGGGAGAGATGAAGATAGGAAAAGATAGGTCGATAGATACACACATATAATCTGTAAACTAGGCACTTCCTAGATATATGTTGTTGACCATGATACATACATGTGTCCATTACATAGTATGATACTAATAGTAGGAAACTATATAGTATGATAGTATGATACTATATAATAATAAAACGGTGTGGCCTTAAAGAGAGAGTGTGTGATCAGTGATCTACCTATTCCAGATAAAGTATGTATTGTAAAAGACTTGAGGAAGGGGAACATAAGAGATGAATATGTGTATTATAATAGATGAATATAGATACAAGTCAGAACCAGTAGATCATTTCAGATGCCGCCAGGCAATGAAGAGGACAGTTCGAGCAAGATGTGGGTCAAATGTACTGTTAGATCTAAATTAGAAGAAATGTAGGGCAGGGCGCAAATGTCGTTCGATTGATATTTGCTTTTACAATATCCTCTGAGAAAATATTATTTTGAAAAAAAAACACTTTACTGAAAAACATAGTATTGAGAGAAGTCAAGGTAGAAGTAGATGTTCTTCGTAAACATAGATTGACAGAAGAAAGGGGGAAGATCTAGGTTCGGCAATTTTGCATTTGTGGCATCGGCAACTATAGACGCAAAGTACCCACGTACATGACGCTATTATAAAGATCTATAAAACGCATGATATAGACGCATATAGACATGCATACGCAATTATAGACGGCCATTCGTAAGCAGCTACTATAGATCGGCAGTATTAATAGATCGCATTATAACAGCAATAATCATCAGGAACCTTTTTTTATTTCACTAGACGGTGTCAAATTCAAACTTTACCCATCTCGTACTCAAGATCCTCTCGAATGTTCCAGAAATTTAAACCATGAGTCTCTTTCTCTCCCAGGGGAGAGAAAGGGACTCAGCGCCATAGTTACCACATACCCGGGTTGGTATGGAGGTTTGCTGAGCGTATCCCATGGTTTAGTGACAAACAAACAAACAAACAAACCTCCCTATATTGACCACCTCCCTATTGACCTCTAACCACCTCCCTAGGCTGTGTGTTCAGTGAACTATTAACGGGTCAACCATTGTGGCCGGGGAAAGGAGAGGTGGACCAGATTTATCTTATACGGAAAACACTGGGTAATTTCTCTTCTACCCATTTTCTAGATGTGTTTGATATGTATTAATTATCCTTCCTAGTACATATATTTCCAATTCCAGATATTTTTTGTGGGTTTTTGTTATATTTTACCCTACCAATTACCATTCGACCAGTTTTTCGGATGTTTTTAATTCCTCTCCCGAATGCAGGTGATCTCCTTCCACGACACGTCAAGATCTACAACAATAGCTCCTACTTCAAAGGAGTAGAGCTGAAGGATCCTGAAAAATATGTGAGTCTCATTCGTTGCAACTTGTAATTACACATTTTGTTGTGTGCCAGTCTTTCAATCAACACAGCTCCAACTCTTGATACACTAGTTGGGGGACTGGGAGGTGATGGGAAATGTGGTCTGGTACATTTGTGGGAGGTGGTACTTTGAGAGTTGAAGCTGTTCAATGTGATTTTCTTCTTGATTATATTGTGTTATTTCCCTGGTGATCCATGTGTGTTCTTTGCAGTTCTTGGTTTATTGCGCTATAACTAAACATGTAAGAACCTGCTCAAACCTGCTAATCTTGCTTCCACCTGTGGGCATTATGAAAAGTGTGCTAAATCAGCTTCATGGCAATTCCATGTATTCGTTATCCTTACAGAAATCAAAAATGCTTCTTTTTCAATGGCTATTTCTTAACTCAGCCTTTAACCTACATATTGCTACTTCCCCAGCCCACAAAGAGGGAACCCTAAAATCTAATGTAACGCCCTCTCCCACAGCAACCCCTACACGAGTTGTTGGGTATTGAGGTTCCAAGAAATACCATGGATTTCTTATCAAGCTGCCTCGTGATGGATCCCTCTAAGAGGGCGTCCTGCGAGGATCTCCTGAACCATCCTTACTTTGCTGGATTCCGGGACTGGTTCGAGATAGAACTAGCGGTAAGTACTGTGAGACTGGTTCGAGATAGAACTAGCGGTAAGTACTCTGAGACTGGTTCGAGATAGAACTAGCGGTAAGTACTGTGAGACTGGTTCGAGATAGAACTAGCGGTAAGTACTGTGAGACTGGTTCGAGAAGGAGCTAGCGGTAAGTACTGTGAGACTGGTTCGAGATAGAACTAGCGGTAAGTACTGTGAGACTGGTTCGAGATAGAACTAGCGGTAAGTACTGTGGGACTGGTTCGAGATAGAACTAGCGGTAAGTACTGTGAGACTGGTTCGAGATAGAACTAGCGGTAAGTACTGTGAGACTGGTTCGAGATAGAACTAGCGGTAAGTACTGTGAGACTGGTTCGAGATAGAACTAGCGGTAAGTACTGTGAGACTGGTTCGAGATAGAACTAGCGGTAAGTACTGTGAGACTGGTTAGAGATAGAACTAGCGGTAAGTACTCTGAGACTGGTTAGAGATAGAACTAGCGGTAAGTACTGTGAGACTGGTTCGAGATAGAACTAGCGGTAAGTACTGTGAGACTAGTTCGAGATAGAACTAGCGGTAAGTACTCTGAGACTGGTTAGAGATAGAACTAGCGGTAAGTACTGTGAGACTGGTTCGAGATAGAACTAGCGGTAAGTACTGTGAGACTAGTTAGAGATAGAACTAGTGGTAAGTACTGTGGGACTAGTTAGAGATAGAACTAGTGGTAAGTACTGTGAGACTGGTTCGAGATGGAACTAGTGATAAGTACTGTGAAACTGGTTCGAGATAGAACTAGCGGTAAGTACTGTGAGACTAGTTCGAGAAGGAGCTAGTGGTAAGTACTGTGGGACTAGTTAGAGATAGAACTAGTGGTAAGTACTGTGAGACTGGTTCGAGATGGAACTAGTGGTAAGTACTGTTAGACTGGTTCGAGATAGAACTAGTGGTAAGTACTGTGAGACTGGTTAGAGATAGAACTAGCGGTAAGTACTGTGAAACTGGTTCGAGATAGAACTAGCGGTAAGTACTGTGAGACTGGTTCGAGATAGAACTAGCAGTAAGTACTGTGAGACTGGTTAGAGATAGAACTAGTGGTAAGTACTGTGAGACTGGTTAGAGATAGAACTAGCGGTAAGTACTGTGAGACTAGTTCGAGAAGGAGCTAGCGGTAAGTACTGTGAGACTGGTTAGTAGTTCGAGCTGGTAAGTACTATGCGGCTGGTTAGTAGCTCGAGCTGGTAAGTACTCCAACTGCAGCTGACAAAGGGATCAGTTGCCCAATGTAATCAATAATCATAAACCATAGTGTGAATTTGACACATCATATTTATTCTGTTTTCAGAGACTTGTCAACCTGGAAAAGAAGTCTTGTTTCGAAAACCAGAAAAGATTAAAGGTAATTGTAATTAAATATTTACAGACTTGCTCTGCTAATTGTAATGCTGAATCTTTCTCACATAGAGCAATTGTTTTTATCCAGATTCTATTTATTAATCGTACTTTGCTGAATACTCTTAATAGCAGTCTGTATGTTTGGCTGTCTGTCTAGTCTGTCTGTCTGTCTGTCTGTCTGTCTTTCTGTCTGTCTGTTTGTTTGTTTGTTTGTTTGTTTGTTTGTTAATTGTCTGTCTGTCTGTCTGTCTGTCTGTCTGTCTGTCTGTCTGTCTGTCTGTCTGTCTGTCTGTCTGTCTGTCTGTCTGTCTGTCTGCCTCTCCATCTGTTTCTGTCTGTCTGTCTGTCTGTCTGTCTGTCTATCTGTCTGTCTGTCTGTCTTTCTGCTTGTACTAACCGTTGTACAGTCATCGTCTCATAGACAACCGAGACGCATACTCAAAGAGGGTTGGGTAAGTTCTGTTCAAAACATGTGTTTATCAGTATAGCCAGTATGTGAATGTGACTGTTTAGGTATATTTTCATTTTCTGTGCAGCAATTCTTCTCAATGTTTCTTTTTCAACAGAGTCCCAAACTTCAACTTAAACATTTCCATTCACTAGTTGACTAGTACCGACCCCTTTCTCTCCCTACTATTTGACCCACTAACCCCCCTCCTCTCCTCCCTCAGCCAACCTCCAACCAGGCAGTACTTCACCAACAGTCTGAGAGACCCACCAACCCTGTACCAGTTCCAGAACCTGATCTATCTCTACCTCACATCCCCCTCAAACCTCAGAATATATCCCTGGAACCTCCCGGTTAGTAATAACATGTTACATGTTAGACTAACATGCTACACAGACTAACATTGTTAGTCTGTGATAGCTGTGTAGCATGTTAACTGCAGTTTATTTATTTATTCGGACCATGTCTTTTCCAACGGCGAACATCAGCAGTACATGTTTGAATTCGATGGAAAAAGGTTTGCTAAAACTAGTTAGATGAATCTACAAATATGTAGTGCTCGAAGCTAGTACGACAATATATTTCCCCAGACATCAGTCCCCTAATGTGGGAGCGTACAATGGTAGGTGGCCGGACCAGCAGAACTCTTCTTCACTCTAGAACCAGCCAGTGTAGTCTTCAACCTGCTAGGGGCATGACCCCTCTAACCCAACAACCGGGGTGCATGCAACCCTCGCCCAAGTTGATGCCAAAACACACCCTGAAACCAGTGGACCTGCCAAAACAGACCATCCAGGATCGGGCTGAGAGAGCTGCAGGGTCATTTGGCATTGCTAATACAGGTCTGCAGGGTCGCTTTCTGTGAGCTGCAGTGTGGTCGCTGCTGTGAGCTGTTAGTGCGCGAGGACCAACTGCTGCTTCTTTGGTTTACATCTGGCTGATGTGGAGCTGAGGCAAACAGTGGATAGTCAGCTGGCTACCTTCATGTTTGCTATCTGCAGCAGCGGCTCACGATGGTTCGGTGAAACCATTAAAATAAACGTGCTAGCTGGTAGCTAACTACTTTTGCTACAGCTGAGACAGGGCTAGTTTCTTTCTGCTACCTCTTTAGGACATATTTTGTGCTGCCAGAACTAGGGTCTAAACTAGAATAGCTATAATAACTAAAAGTAGAAGCTCAATATTCATCATGAACCAGGGTTCTGCTAAAAACATGTTCCAGCTGTAACTTTGCTGTTCCTCAGATCCACAATAACAATTAATGTGTTACTAAAGCCAACATTTTCAGGTTTCCCACGGCACATTGACACCAAGTATCGGCAGCTACCCTCAATTGCTACCCGGAATGAGAGTGAGCCTGCCGCTGGAACCACCTTCCCCCCACACAAACATCTCAAATACCATCTCGAGCAGAAGTTCTCTTATCCTGAAACAAGTGAGTTGAAAAACAGTTTTTCGAACTGCTCGATTTGTTCTCTCGATTTGTTCTCAAACTTTTCAACACTACTTTAAACAAATTAATTTGAGGTTCCGTTCAATTACTCCTCGTTAATCTTCTGAGAGCTCTGCTCAATCCATCTCTTTTCTAAAGACAAGACAAGTCTGGTGTTCCTGTCTCCCTCTACATTGAGCAAGCCTTAGGAGACCTCGTTGAGTCAAATCCGGGAAGCCAAATCTTGGTGGAGCGGTCCCTCGCGTCACTGTTACAGGATAGAATGTCGGGTGTGGCACCCCAGTATGGAAATGGAATGACACGAACGAAGAAAGATTATGAAGGTGAGTTACTTGGCACGAGTTTCTCTGACAGATGTAAAGGCAGTACAGTGGTGAAGTGCCTGGAAGAGGGAAGAATGACCCCGCCGGATGGACCTACCAGAGAACACCTATGGAGAATGATTGTTATGTGCTACAACATGCTTCCTGACACATCTCGGTGTGCAACCCTATCTTCTGAGTCTGGAGTTTCGTTCTCGTGTGATGACCTGAAGGATAGTTTCTCGAAACTGAAACAAGACCTGATTGATAGCCTCCCTGGACTTGTAGCCCCAAAAGTGAGTGAAATATTGAAAGTTAGCCAAGAGGAGAATGGAAGTGGTACCAGTCGAAGTATATATCACCTGGCTAAGAAACCATCACCACCAACCCCTGTCAAACGGTATGTAAATATCAAAGACACAAGTGATGAAGGAGCGACCCCTATGTGTGAGGAGAAATGGACCACTGTGGTGAGATCGAAAGTGGAGAAGGCGTTGAAGAACATTCCTGTTCTTGATACTTCCGTGAATAGGAAGCACACTCAATTGTTCTTTGAGACTGATGATGATCTGAAGGAGGCAGAGAAGGCTCTATCACCTTTTCTGGATGTCACTCCGGTAGTTGAGAAACAGAAGAAGAGAGACCCTCGACTGATGATTTCTGATCTTGACCAGGATCTATTGAACAAGGATGCGCTGATGGATGCCATCCTTAGTGATAAAAATGAGGGAATTAAGAGGCTACATCAGGCAGGGCAGGCGATCAATGTTGTACATGTCAATATCCCAGGGAGGTATGCAGTGATCAAGGTTGCACCCGAAATTCGGACAATGATTGCCAACAACCGAGACAGGATTTTCCTGAAACTACGACAGCATATTGTGAAGGACAGATTCTATGTGACACAATGCTTCCATTGTCAGCGATATGGACATGTTGCAGGATCCGTTTACTGTCCTAACAAAGATAAGAGTCCCACCTGTGCATTCTGTTCAGGGGACCATGACACCAGACAGTGTAATGCGAAGAAGGGCAATGATCTTGGTAGAATGAAGTGTGTCAACTGTGATGTTGGAGGTAGCAAAGAGGATAAGAGATATGCGAAATCTCACCCAGCATCAAGCAACTTGTGTCCGCATTATGTGAATGCTAGAGGACGACTCATGGAGAACACAAGTGGAGTCACAAAGGAGCGAAAAAACTCCTATCTGACGAGGGCGTGGGAAGATCTGAAGGTAAAGAGACGTGGAGGATCGGTACATTAAATGTACACTCCATTCAGAACAAAACGTCTGGGGTCATTACACATCTTGAGGATAAGAAATGTGATATATGTCTAATTCAGGAAACATACCTAAAGAATACGGATACAGCTAAACTTCAGGAGATACGAGATTATGGCTGGAATATCTTTTCATCACCAAGAGCGGAGAGAGCGGGAGGAGGAATTGGTATTCTCTACCGGGATGGAGTGAAGGTCAGGCTGTCACCTGTTCGAAATTTTCTGTCTTTTCAGATACAGGAGGTTTTAATTGTTGACGTTGCCGATCTCACTCGTTATGTAACATGTTACAGACCCCCCCCCCTATACGGGTAAAGCTCGGTTTACTGAGGCGAAGTCCTGGATGAATTCGCGGATTACTCCTGAACTGGTGTCAAACATGTCTTCCTCTGATCATGGGTGATTTTAATTTCCAGTGGCAGGATGGGAAAAAATTTCTTCCTCCAACCATAAAGCTAGCCTGAACTCCTGGACTCTCTGGAATTTTCTCACTTTGTTCCTAGGCAGCCTACCACAATCGTGGGGGTACACTTGATCTAGTGGTTGCCCCGAAGGAAGTGGGAGGCAAAAGTCAAATCCCTTGGAGCTTTACCCTGATGGGACTTGAATCCGATCATTCCTAGTCTTGAGGTGAGGTTTTCCCGGGAAACCAAGCATTGCGACATGCAGGACCGAAATCGTGTCAATACCTACAGAGACTTCAAATCAGTGTACCCAGTTTTGTTTATAAAGCCGTTAGAGGGACTGAATCTTGAGGATCCGTATGCTGGAGGACTCCCCGAAGAGAACTTTGAGATCTATGAGCGAGAACTAGAGAATAGTGGATACTACTGTCCCATTGAGGAGGAGAAAGAAAGTTAAGAGCTTCGCCCGTGGAGAGACAATGCGGAGGTCATACAGCACTTAGACTCCGTCCGGTGTGCTGGGGGCGTGGGAGGGTAAATAAAAACCCCCATCACAAGAAGGCAGTACAGCTATGAAGAAGATGTTTGGAAAAGTTGACGAAGGAAGCGATGATTAAACTACTTCAAAGCAGATTCTCGAAATCTAAGGGACTCCAATGGCTACAGAGGACACTCAACGACTGCTGGGAAAAGGTGAGGTAGTACTACCTGAAACGGGATGTGATCGTAAACTTGCTAGATTTTGTTTTGCGGACTTTCTTTACTGGTAAAGTTGAGAAAATCCAGAAATGCTGTTATGCAGAGAGCAATGCTTATGAGATGTGGGAATCTCTTGAGGACTTCGTTTAGGAATTGTACGTTTCGAGAATTCAGGGAAGTTCCTCTTGGAGGAGATTAAGAGGATAGTGGAAGGATTGGCGATAAGACGTGTGATACGGGATCTGATAACCAACGTGGATGATTAAAGAGTGTAATCGAAGTTTTTGGCTCCTCTGTTTACATACAAGAGTTATTAACTCCCTTCTCTTCGCCAAGCTGTTGTGTCCAGAGACGTTTCAGCAGCCTTTGTTTTTCCCACCATTTAAGAACCCTAATGGGGATAGGGACAGCCTATCCTAACTATCGCCCGGTATCGACCTACCATTTATCTCAAAAGTTCTTGAGACGGTGGTACTTGACCAGCTCAACAAGTTCCTTCAGGATAATGCCTACGAGAACCCTCACATTCTGGGTACAGGGTATGCATAGTTGCGGAGCCCTACTTAGGGATGTTTGATGACCTTTTACAGAAATTGGACAAGGTAATGTTGTTGCCTTTCTTCTTTTGGATAATGTCAGCTGCCTTGTTGACACTGTGGATCATTCTATCTAAGCTTGTGACGTTCTGAGTAGGAGGTTTGGAGTAAGAGGAGCACCCTTCAGTGGGTTATCATTTATCTTGGATCGACGAGGAACTTCAAGTGACCGTGCGAGGGAGAACTATCAGATGATTTATTTGATATGTGGGTACCCAAGGATCCCTCCTTGGTCCAGTCTTGCTTCTTCTCTATGTGGATGACTTCAGATCTGGTGCGTGCATATGGGCTTTAAAATTAAGCTATATGCAGATACTCCAGATTTATGTGGTCTTGGTTCCTGGGATGAGACCAATGGAAAGACCGAAGAGGAATGTGAGAATGTCTTGAATCGCCCCCTCAAGGATGGATGGTCAAGCAACTGGTGAAATGCAATGAGTCGAAACGGTAACTTCTTATCCTGGGTAAAGTAGTGCTATCGATAAGCTTACTTTTAACCGTCGTTAAGGTTTGGAGATGTGGTATCGGTCCTATTGACTTAGGGTTACTTCGGGGCCAGACCTCTGGTATTTAAATGGATGAAACTTGACTTTGGAGCGTCAGGTGAACAGTGTGAGAAAACATTGTGGAATGCTGTTGAAGAATTTAGGGCATGGTCAATCGTTGTCTGGACTTCTCCACCAAGTTCTCTTGGTGAGCAGCTTGTTTATCTCTCCGTCTGATATTGTAATATCCTTTATGGAGGTCTTCCAAAGAATGCTCATTGCCCGCCTTCAAGGTGCTCATTCCTGTGTTAGGTTCATCTATGGACTCAAATGTCTCAAGATGAATTACCTGCCCTACCTGAGAGAGACTCACATTCTCCCTATTGAGCAAACGTGTTTGTCTCAAATCATGTCTTATGGCCGTACAGACATACTGATGGACGTCTCCAGACTACCTCTGTGAGCAATCTGCGGACAATGTACTGGATGTACCCCGCCGACCAAGCGACTACGGTGCACATCTCTTTAAGCTTCCGGTACCCCAAACTGTCGAGTGTGAATGCCGTTCTAAACTAAGAAGAGGAGACTCAGTTCCCTTACCGGCCTTGGAAGTCCCTCCCCCTCGATCTGAGGTCGTTGACCACTGTGGAATCGTTTCAGTAATAAGACCCGTCTCAAACAAAGACTTTGTGGAATCCTTGGGGCTGACTAGTGTGTCTTTCCTCTTTCTGGATTTCCCTCTCGCTATCCTTCACTCGCTGTACTGTCTATCAGTAAGACGTGTGTTTGTTACTGTTTGTCCCTCGTGACCAAGTTTTTCTAGCACATCTTTTTGGGTTTGAAGCACGAGTGGCTTAGTGTGGTAATACTAGTTTTTATTCAGTGTTCAGTTTTCCGCTTTTTCCTGGGCTATGTCTGGTTTGAGGGTGTTCAGAGATTTTCTGGAACCTTTTTGATCTATAAAGTTTTTTTTGGAGAGGTGTAAAGGTTGTAGAGGAATTAATAGAGCCCGCGATATCCCGTTTTTTTTTTCGATTCGATATGTTTATTTTTTACAATCGAAAAATTTTTCGATTCGATAATCGATTCGATATTTTGTGATCGAAACCACCTTTTCGATTCGTATCGATCGATATTTGATATCGAAAAAATTTCGATTCGAATATCTATTCGATATTTTAATAATTCGAAATTTTCGATTCGAATATCGATTTCGATATTTTGATATCGAAAAAAAATCGATTCGATTCGATCGATATTTTGATATCGACAAAAAATCGATTCGATATCGTGATTCGATATTTTGATATCGAAATCGATTCGATATCGATTCGATTTTTGATATCGAAAAAAATCGATTCACTATCGGATTCGATATTCGATTATCGAAAAAAAAATTCGAATTCGATATCGCTTCGATATTTTAATATCGAACTTTTTTCGATCGATATCGCTTTCGATATTTTGATAATCGAAAACATAATCGATTCGATTCGATCGATATTTTTTGATATCGAAATTATCGATTCGATTATCGATTTCGATATTTTAAGATCGAAAATTTTCGATTCGATATCGATTCGATATTTTTGAAATCGAAAATTTTTTCGATTCGATATCGTTCGATATTTTGATATCGAAAATTTCGCGATTCGAGTCGATTCGATATTTTGATTATCGAAAAATTTTCGATTCGATATGATTCGATATTTGTATCGAAATTTCGACGCTATCGCTTCGATATTTGATATCGAAAAATATCGATTCGATAATCGATTCGATATTTTTGATATCGAAAAATTTCCGATTCGATATCGATTCGAATATTTTGAATATCGAAAACATTTCGATTCGATATCGATTCGATATTTTGGGAAGAAACATCCGGATTCGATTCGATTCATATTATTCGAATCGAAATATCGATATTCCGTTCGATATCGAGAGAGAGACAGAGAGAGACAGAGAGAGAGAGAGACAGAGAGAGACAGAAGAGAGAGAGAGACAGAGAGAGATAGAGACAGCGATAGATCGATAGATAGATAGAAATGCAAAATATCAACGAGATGAGAGAGAAAGACCGCTCGATAAGATAAGAGAGAGTGATAGAGATCTATATATAGAGCTCCCGCTCCGGCCTCCCGCTCGAGAACTAGCTCTTTATCGTTTCTTCCGCTCCCTCTCTAGAGATCTTAACCTGTGAGTACCTGTGCCCAGGTTATCTGAAGTCGCTTGGGAATCCAAATGGGCATGGACCCGTATTAAAGTTTCCTGCTGGTCGTGTTTATCATCAACAGGAACAATATAGCAAACAAAGAAGGCATTATATGAATAATGAAAAGAGAAACTTAAATGAATAGCAATAGCCCCCTCCTTGGGTTACTACTGTGAGAGAGTGAGATAGCGATAGAAGAGAGAGAGAGAGAGAGAGAGATAAAGAAAGAGAGAAGTGAGAAAGAGAGGAGAAGAGAGAGAGAGAGAGATTTTCATATCGAAAAATTCGTTAGATATCGATTCGATATTTTGATATCGAAATAAGATTTATTGATATTGATTCGATATTTTGATAATCGAACTTTGTCGATTCGATATATCGATTCGTATTTTGTTATCGAAAAAACATCGATTCGAATATCGATTCGATATTTGATATCGAGAATTTTCGATCGATATCGATTCGATTTTTGATATCGAAAATTCGATTCGATATCGATTCGATATTTTGGATATCGAAAAAATTCGATATTCGCTATCGATTCGATTTTTGATATCGAAAAAATTTCGATTCGATAAATCGATTCGATATTTTGATATCGAAAAAATTTCGATTCGATAATCGATTCGATTCGATATTTTGATTCGAAAAAATATTTCGATTCGATATCGATTCGATTATTTGATATCGAAAAATTTTTTCGATTCGAAATATCGATTCGATATTTGGATATCGAAAAATTCGATTCGATATCATTCGATATTTTGATAATCTAAATTTTTCCGATTCGATATCGATTCGAGATTTTGATATCGAAAAATTTCCGATTCGCTATCGATTCGATATTTGTTGGCATCCGAAAATTTTCGATCGATATCGATTCGATATTTGATATCGAAAAATTTTTCGATTCGTAATCGATTTCGATATTTTTGATATCGAAAAAATTTCGATTTCGATATCGATTCTATATTTTTGATATCGAAAAAATTTTCGATTCGATATCGATTTCGATATTGTGATATCGAAAACTTTCGATTCGATATCGATTCGATATTTTTTGGTAATCGAAAAATGTCGATTCGATATCGATTCGATATTTCGGCGGGAAAAAAATTGCTCGATTAGAATATCGATCGATAGATCGAACGACTACGATATTCCCATTCGATATCGATATATATCGGCCGGCTCCTAAGAGGATATTTTTGAAGCTATATTTTTTTTGTCTTCTTACCATTATGGTCTGTTATGAATCCGATTGTATTTCTTCCATCTCATGAGAGCAAGGTTAATTTGGTTTTTACCCCGTTTTTTGATCTAATTTTGGTTTGATGTGGGTGAGTAAACTGCTCCTGATGATCCCTCCGTGGCAGTATTACTTGCTATGCTGTCCCTGGGGATCTGGGCCCGGATACAGTCTAGATATTATTATTATTATTATTTACTCTCTTTTCTATCCTTTTTCACCCCTGATTTAACCGTTTTTCTAACCACTTCACCCCACGATCAGAGCCGTAACAACTTATGAAAAACTCGAAGCACCTTTGCTGCAGTGGAACTTTAAAAAAAAAAAAAAAAAAAAAAAAAAAAGATTTATTAAGGGTCATGCTGCTTGCAGCCTTCAAAGATCCGCTCCCCTCCTCCCGCTGACCCGGATTTTCGATCCCGCAGAGTCGACAAAACCGTGACCACCACAATGAAATAAATGTGAATGAACTAAAATATAAATATAATAAACAATGAGATTACTAGTGAAGTAGTGAATAGGAGAATTAAACTGCCCATTATAAGCCGATTGGATGCTCCAACTAAAAGACAAGGTAAAATTAAAAAAGTGTAAATGAATTGAGATTCAGGCCCCAGTTACAAATTTAGAAACTGATGTCACTTTCCACCTCCCAGTTACAAATGGCAGTGCAGTGCTGACTGCTGAAACTTCGTGCTGCGCTACTTTCAATGCAATTCACATCGAAATTCGATCACGTGATAGGGATCCCTAAAAAAGTTCAGTATTTACACAGCGTTTACACCAGTGCGCTGTGATTGGCTGAAATTTCTGACGATGGAAAATTTAAGCCAATCACAGCGCAGATTTTGAAATTTTTCTTCCCGCGCTACCGAGGGAAAATCCGAAATGGCTTAGCTGGTGTAAACGCTGTGTAAATGCTGAACTTTTTTAGGGATCCCTATCGTAGATCACGCGCGCAGCATGTTTTATCATGAGTCTCCCATATCAGTTTCCAGCCTATAAACTATTTCAGGAATATGCAAATACAGTCGGACACCGATAAATGGTCAGCAGTGCTGACTCAGCACACACAAAGTTAAAATTAAAATTAAAATTTTAATTTTGACGCCGTACACACCAACGGTCGTTAAAATTTCTCTCCCCCATTCTAAAAGTAACAATCTCGCGCGAAATTTTGACGGTCGTGTTGGATGATAAAATAATTTTGTCATCCAACGCGACCGTTAAATGGTGCGCGAAATTGTTACTTTTAGAATAGGGGAGATAATTTTTAACAGCGCTGGTGTGCGCGGGTTTAAAATCAAATTTTAATATTAATTACATACCCCAACGGGACAAAAGTACCCGTAATTTTTTGTAAGTTGCTCTGTAAATCGGGGTGTCCGATAGTGATCACTGATCGAGGTCAAATACCGTTAATTTTCTATCTGGTAATTCGGGGTCCGACTGTAGAATAGAAGCTGCAACAAGTGTCAAGTAACATACTAATATTACATATGGCCATTATTGAAAACGAACTCGAGTATTTATAGTCACGAATGAACAATTTATTTGCTTGAAGAATAAAGGTCCGAGTAAGATCGAGCTATATAGTAATGAGGTATGATTTTCTTCGTTTTCCGTCTAGTCCCTTCTCACGCTCTCAATCCCACGCAATTCCTTGTTCTGCAGTATTCGTTCCGTTAAGTCGAATACTGCAGAACAGTACGCTTGATCCATGAATTTTAGGTCCTGGCATGGGACCCATTAAAGTCGAATACTGCTGCAGAACAACGCTTCCATGAATTTTAGGTCCTGGCATGGGACCCATTGAACAAAGAATTCCGAGAGGTATGGGGCGATACCGATTACGCGGAATCATATTATTACGTGGAGCTAGTTAGAACTCGTGAATTTCATGACATGAAACTACCTGGAAAACCTACCTAGCCTGTCGTGATGGGTTAACCCTTGTAATAACATATAGGTTAAGTGCGCCTTTTTTACGGCTGTTTACCACTGACATCTGAGATCTCAATTCAAATCGAATGCGGATTTGAAATCAATATATGGGTGGCATGGTGGTGTAGTGGTCAGTGGCCTTCCACGCGCTAGGTCACAGGTTCGGGCCTGTCGACTAGCGCAATGCTAAAGGAACTAAAAGAACCAGGGGCAGCCACACCGGGGACGTGATGGCCACTTCGGATTCGTAAAATCATCTGAAGCAATGAGATTGCAGGGGTTAGAAGTTCCTGATTCGGTCGGTTCCTGAGACACACTGTGGTTGTCGACATTTTGCGGCTCTGACAGTCGAAATTCTAAAAACACAGAATTTAAGTGCCAAAACTATATAATAAATAAGGGACAGTACACACCAATAAAAACTAAAAAATTAAATTTAAAACTTTTCAGTGGACATGTTTTTGAAATTCTATAACCTGTTAAAACCTCCTGTGCACGTCGAAATGATTGGCACCATTAGAATTGGAGAGAATATTTTAACAGAGGTCGGTGCGTGTGTCCGCGGAAAAGTTTAAAATTTAATTTTGCAATTACAGTCGGACCCCGATTTAACGGCACCCACGGCGTGCCCGAGGGTAGTTTAACATTTGTTTGAGTGCACACCTCCAATTCCGGTTGTAACTGGTCGGGAAGACCTCCCTGAAGGTCGTGACGGTGCGGGAAAAATAGGGTAGACCTGCTGCGGCTTCAGAAAATTGAGAAAAAGATAGCTATCTTTTTTTTCACTTGAAAATAAGACGTTTTTTATTAAAAGATCCTTGATCAGTGAGATACGGTTGTCCCCCACCTATTTTTTGACGTAGAATCGAATGCCGTTGAAGTCATATCTCTCAAATGTTGGCAAAATGGAGAAAATCACGTTTTTAGGTGTTTTTTGGTGAAAAAAGCGTTCAAACTGGTAGTAGATAATGGGATAGAGTCCCAAAAATATCATAAATCGATTTTTTGGGTCTTTTTCGCCCTAGGAACAGAGTTTCATGAAAATCTGGTACAACGCCTATTCTCCGTTTGCTTTCAAAGAAGGTGAATATTGCTCTAATTTAGCCAATTTTGAAGAAAAGGCGTCCAAAATGATACCAGTTGACAGGATAGAGTCCCAAAAACGTGAAAATCATCAATTTTAGGCATTTTATACCCTAGAAACAAATGGACATGGTGGTCGAATGATATTTTTTATCTCGGTAGGCCTCTGAAGTATGTGGAAATAGCCACAATGTAGAGATTGTGGTAAATTAATGTGAATAAACGTTTACCAAACCCACTTTAGTGGGCTTCTGGATTATGCAAGAGCCACTCTTCAACTTAGCAGGTGCTAAAGTGGGTTTGGTAAACGTTTATTCACATTAATTTACCACAATCTCTACATTGTGGCTATTTCCACATACTTCAGAGGCCTACCGAGATAAAAAATATCATTCGACCACCATGTCCATTTGTTTCTAGGGTATAAAATGCCTAAAATTGACGATTTTCACGTTTTTGGGACTCTATCCTGTCAACTGGTATCATTTTGGACGCCTTTTCTTCAAAATTGGCTAAATTAGAGCAATATTCACCTTCTTTGAAAGCAAACGGAGAATAGGCGTTGTACCAGATTTTCATGAAACTCTGTTCCTAGGGCGAAAAAGACCCAAAAAATCGATTTATGATATTTTTGGGACTCTATCCAATTATCTACTACCAGTTTGAACGCTTTTTTCACCAAAAAACACCTAAAAACGTGATTTTCTCCATTTTGCCAACATTTGAGAGATTTGACTTCAACGGCATTCGATTCTACGTCAAAAAATAGGTGGGGGACAACCGTATCTCACTGATCAAGGATCTTTTAATAAAAAACGTCTTATTTTCAAAGTGAAAAAAAAGATAGCTATCTTTTTCTCAATTTTCTGAAGCCGCAGCAGGTCTACCCTATTTTTCCCGCACCGTCACGACCTTCAGGGAGGTCTTCCCGACCAGTTACAACCGGAATTGGAGGTGTGCACTCAAACAAATGTTAAACTACCCTCGGGCACGCCGTGCACCCTCGGGGGAAAGGGTTTTGTCCGTTAAATCGGGGTGTCCGTTAAATCGGGGTAGAGCATATTTGGCCCATAAAACCCTATTTTTGTCCAAAATGCTATACTAAAACACCTCTAAGTGTTAAATGCAATGTCCATGTATTGATTACATGATCATTTCTGATTAGAAAAAGAAAGTAATTTAAAAATAAGTTATAAAAATTTTCTAAGGTTTCTATATCAACCACGTCCGAATCGTTTATCGAATCAGTGCATCTTATCGCATGTCTTGCTGCTAATTAGACGAACCGATACGTGATACCATGCCGAATCGGGGCACTTTAAGCGGGGTGAGGAACAATTTGAATTTCAAAATATATTTTTCTCTGAAAATTCCTGGGGAACACCGATCAAGGCATTGACAATCATTCTGTAAAATTTTGCAAAAAAAAGTTATGAAAATTTTTCAAAGGTATATCAACCACGTCCGAATCGTGTTTCGAATCAGTGCATCTTATCGCACGTCTTGTCGCTAATTAGACGGTTCGAAACTAGGAGCCGGCGATATATATCGATATCGAATGGAATATCGATATTTCGATTCGATAATATCGAATCTAATTCCCCTCATTAAATTTGTATTAAATTTGAAAATCTCTACTTCCCCCAATATTCCCCCAATTAATTGCATAGTAATTAATTAATTAATTAATTAGTAATTCCCCTCTTCTCAGTTGGCGCCATGACCCTGTTCAAAAGGAAGAAGAAGGAGATTCCTCCCACCCCTGCTCCCCAAGAAGTACCCGGTAAGATATGAGTTTCTTTTTGGCCACACAAAACGATCATTGAATGGCTGGAAATATGGTTCTTTTCACCTTAAAGCTTGAATCACAAGTTCGCCTTCCAACGTGAATCACACACAATTACCAACTATATAAACTCTCTCACTCTCCCTGAGGTCCCTATTATAGTGGGTTGTTTTATATAAACTTTCCTACAGAGCCCAGTCCTGAGGGATCTGTTGCAGAAGAAGCCCCTGCTGCTGATGAACCCGCTGCTGAAGTCCCTGTAGCTGAACCTGAGGAACCAGTGACTGAACCTGAGGCAGCAGCTGAGGAGCCAGTGGCTGAACCTGAGGAGCCAGTGGCTGAGCCCGAGGCAGCAGCTGAGGAGCATGAGGTTGCTGAACCTGAGGAACCAGCCGAAGAAGAAGATGGATCAGGTGAAGGTAAGAAAGCACAATGAACTCGACAAAATTGTATTTTACTTACTATAGTAAGTAAAATTAAATTTTATTTTGTAAAGCAATCATCACCGTTGTCCATTTTTCTTTAATCTCATCAATATTCAATTCTATCCTTCCTTTCATTCAAACAATCACCCGATCTTAATCATTTTCACCCATTTTCACCCATTCAAGACACCGTATTCCCACTACAAGGAGCACTGTTATTTACCTACCGGTCATTTCAGAGCCACCTGTCCCAGTGGAGACTCCATCTACCGGAGAGGATGCAGAGGAAGTTCTCTCTACACCTGCCATTGAAATCACACAGGACCCAATGGGCGAGGAAGAGTAAGTTAATTAATTAATTAGTAATTATAGTTAATTAACAAACAGAAACATCCTATACTTATTGTACATTTGGTACATCATACATATTTTGAATTTATCATGATTCATGATTTATCATGATTCATGAATTATCATGATTCATGATTCATGATTTATAAATAAATAAATTTATCTCTCCTTTTAGGACGGAGCAAGTCAGCGTGGAACTGACGGCAGTACCGGTTATCTTTGGAGTCATCAAAAAGGGCCCATATATTGTGCCCAATGCGCCACCCAAAGTAGCTAAAACCCTAAAAAAGCAGAAGTGGGCCAGCCAGTTTTGCAGAGTGGATCCCGATCTTTTCCAAATTTTCTGCTGCGATCAGGCTAAAGGTACTGTGGGAAATATGAATTTTCATCTTCTCATTTAATACTTATTTGATAAACAAACTCATTAGATAATCGATTAGTTTGTAATCTAATTGATTGATAAGTGTTATCTAATTGATTGATAATTGATTGATAATTACCAGGAAAGCTGTACGAGGAGCACACCCCCGTTGAGACTGACGGAAAGTGTATGTTTTTCCACCTTAACCACTACACGTCTGTTAGTGTTGGGGATGAGGATCCAAAGGCAAAGGAATTTACCTTCAAGGTATATGTTCACGATTAACCATAGATGTTATGTCTGAATCAGGTCTGGGACAGTTTCTTTAAAAAGAGGGGGACAGTTGTAACCGAAACTCAATTTTCAGTACCGAATATTTCCCCAAATTTTGACTGTTTTCCCTCCATTTTTTTGACCCTCCGTATAACACTAACTTTTCACCAATGTGTGACAGATCTCTAAAAACTCCCCGTTCTTATGTACTGGCGGTTCGGGTGATCGCGAGCAGCAGTGGGAGCATTGACCGGCGCCTTACATAAAGTGTCTCTTACTTAGATCCCCAGTCTTACTCTCCGTAAAGAAGCCGGACTCTATGCAACAAGGGGAGGTGTGAAACTGATAACAATTAATACATGGGGCATTCAAGAGAGGCTCGGTTGGTTTCTCTCTCTAGTTTCTCTCTCATGAAAGGGGCAGTCTATCTCTTCTTTCTGTCACAACCAATTATTCAATAAACGCTCTCAATGGAGGAGAAGATGGGACTAGAGAGGGAGAGTGCCGCGCTATTTTGTTTTTGCGCGTCAGAAAAACTGGGCCGCCAGTTCTAAAGGACGGGTAGTGTAACGACACTATAAACTGTCCTCCCAAAATGATCAACCATGTAAAAATACCTTCCCTGATTTACCCAACCCTCGCAGACACTATAACTTCCCTCAACCAGGTGACGGGTCTGAATGGGTGCGAGGAAAACACAGTTACATTCTCTACCTCTACTACAGAGGAACGGGAAAAGTGGGTCAAAACAATCAAACGAACCATCAACAGAATCAACATTGACCAGGGTAATCAGCACTAATCAGTAATTAGTTAGTCCAATCTTCCTTCGTCCAATATCCTCCTAACTATTTCAGAACTTTGGTTTAAACCTCCTCCTTACTCTCCCTAGACCGAGTTGGCGATCATACTAAGCTACGGAAAATGTTAACCGGCCAGGAAGCGGAGATATCTATCCTGGAAGAAGAGCTTGAGAAGATGGCAGTGTTGGCTGGGGAGTGTAGTGCGAGGAGTCAACTGGCCGAGGAGAGACTTCAAATCAAGGAAATTGAATGTGCTGATCTGGAAGGTAATTTATGAATCGGCCCTTTTTTAAGGTCAAATTTTCGGTGTACGTACCGTTTTCCCAGTACAAACAGCGCTGTAAGATTACACATGTTTCAAAATTCTGAAACTGCATCCATTGTTCTCTCCAGGTAAACTGAGTCTTTCCCACACGGAAATTGGATCTCTGAGGGCTCAAATTACACTTCTGGAGGAAAGGGCTAATAATCTGACAATTCTGGCAGAAGATGCGACAGGTACTAATTGTTGAAATGGGAATTAGAATCAAATATATTCAATAAAATTAATTAATTAATTTAATAATCAAGCCACTAGTCAATTGGTTATAGTTGACTAATTAATCAATTAATCTAGGTGAATCGAAGGATGAAGTTGAAACTGTTAAGGCAAAGATGATGGCAGAAAGAGCGGAACGATTGAAAGCAATCCAACTGGATATCGATGGAGAAGAGGTAAAAACTCGACACACAAATTGAAAAAATTCCCCTAACAACCAAATCCCTTCCCCTAACAACCATCTCCCTTCCCCTAGCAACCACCTCCCTTCCCCTAACAACCATCTCTCTTCCCCTAGCATCCACCTCTCTTCCCCTAGCAACCACCTCTCTTCCCCTAACAACCAACCCCCTTCCCCTAACAACCACCGCCCTTCCCCTAACAACCATCCCTCTTCCCCTAACAACCATCTCCCTTCCCCTAGCAACCAACCCCCTTCCCCTAGCAACCAACCCCCTTCCCCTAACAACCATCCCTCTTCCCCTAACAACCAACTCCCTTCCCCTAGCAACCACCCCTCTTCCCCTAACAACCATCCCTCTTTTCAGGATTACCTGGAGAACTACAAAAAGTACTTGAACTTGAAGCGAGACAGTGTCCTACAAAAACACGGCAGCACATTCAGTGTAAACTCTCTGGGACAGCCAAAACTCTCTCCCGCCACCACAAACTCTCCCATGGCACTCAACTAGTTACCATGGCAACCATTCAACTAGACGCGTTACCATGGTAGCCATTCAACAGATCGAGGATATAATTTCAATGGCAACCAGTTTTTGGTGCTTGCATGTTATGTGATAGATTTGAAGAGCAGAAGATTACCTAATCCCCCTGCAGTGAATCAACAACAGTTACACATACATCCCGTGTGTTCAAATCTGCAAAAACTGGAAAATATTATTTTCAAGAAATTTATGTGCTTCATTTATGTACATATAAGGCACAATCAGTTGGGCGAGACTTTTACGAATTTCAAGTTTCGTCTGCAATATGACACAATATTTTGACATTTTGTTTTAAAAACTGTAATTCGTACTTATAGCTCACGCGATTTAACTGTGTTTATAGCAGATAAACTTTCCCTAAAAGAAATGTACTAGCCTAGTTCACAAAATATTCACAATATTCTGAACCAAAAGAGGGCATGATAGATCTTCTACTGTAACCCCCCCTGTAACCCCCCTGCAATTATGGGCAATTGATTGACACCAATTATCTATACATAGGGTCCGAAAAGTGAAAACTATACTTTCTGAAACACCCTGTACTATAATAGCCTCTCACAATTGTGAGAGGCTATTATAGTACAGGGTGTTTCAGAAAGTTGTTGTGTAACTATGTACTTTTAAAAGTACAAAGTTACACAACCAAGGAGGGTAACAGCAAGTTACACGACATATTAATTGGACATATTTGTATATCTGATATCTGAGTTTATTTACACAATTATATGCGGGATTTTAGCTAGCTGCAGGTGCATTAATCGCGTGCCTTGGCCTTTCTCGTTTTGTGTGCACAAAAAGAATGCAATAAAAACTGTACAAGTTGTACATTGTACAACATATACAACGCTAAGTGGGTAGTAATATGCGTTATCTTAATTCAAGTTAATTCACAGTTGTGACCTGCTTAGGGCTATGTAGCAGGAACCGACCGGACCAAGTAAACAACCAATCAGAGCTCGTTATTTAGGTCACGTGACTGGTTATCAGCCAATCAGGGACCAGTATTTCCTGATTCGGTCGGTTCGTGCTGTGTAGTTATGGTAAAACAGTCGTGCCTGAATCTCAGGCTCAGCTCACCGCTATTATCCCCGAGACCTGAGTTCTCAGGGTTCAGTGACGACTATTCCCTGAGATTTCAGGAAAGTTAAAAGCGAATTTCCGGCCGTGCCCTGAACCTGAGGTTCAGTCATGACTGCATTCCCCCATTACAAAATTTGAAAGGCACGCGATTCCTAGGCTAGCAAAACGGTAGCGAGAAAGCAGTATCATAAGTTTATAAAAATACGTGGATCTGTTGATCAACTTACCAATTTTTTCACACTGTGGTACATCACTTGACCACGATCCATCCTCCTGACATGTCAGTGTTTTACTTCCCATTAGGATATGGTTGTCAGCACATTCGACAGTGGCAGTTGCTCCTGTTGGTGAGGCATCCCAACTTCCTTGTGTTGATCCGTCAACAGTAAAAGCAGGGCATTCGACTGGTTCTGAAGGGAAAAATGTATCAATTGGTGTAATTTCATTTGCAGATGATATGTTATGGAGAGCATTGGACCCTCATTCTGTACGCAGTGGCATAAATTATATATAATTATATATATATATATTTAGTTGCCAGGTTAGACTGTTTTTTGTACAAAACAAATATTTAGGTGCCGGCAGGCACCTCCGACCCGAAGAAAACAGAAAAAACGAAAAAAGAAATTTTTGCCCCTGCACCAAATCCAAAAAGCCGGCCCTATTTAGGTGCCTACAGGCACCTCCGACCCGAAGAAAACAGAAAAAACGAAAAAAAAAATTTTTGCCCCTGCACCAAATCCAAAAAGCCGGCCCTATTTAGGTGCCGGCATGCCGGCACCTAAATAGGGCCGGCTTTTTGGATTTGGTGCAGGGGCCGCGGCAGGCACCTCCGACCCGAAGAAAACCGAAGAAAACCGAAAAAACGAAAAAAAAATTTTGCCCCTGCACAAAACCCCAAAAGTGACGGCCCTTTATTTAGGTGCCGGCAGGCACCTCCGACCTTGGTGACGCAGTCACCCTTACAACTCGCGCGCGTAGCGCGCGAAAACGAAGCCCGCGAAGCGGGTTGTAAGGGTGACAGAATCGATATCACATTTTTGTAAAAATCATAGCTCCTTCATTTTTCATCCAATTTCGTCCATCTTTTTACCAATCTTCCTCATTTTTAACAAGGAACACTTTTAAGAAGGGGTATTTTGCCCGGTAGTGTCCCTGAAAAAAGTTTTCTTTCAGAAATCAGTGAAGATGACGTTTCTATGAGCTCCTGATTTTTATGAAGCATTGGGAACCTATCCAATGGACATTTAGTGAAAAAAATTGACTAAAAAAGGTAAGATAAAGCTCTGAGAGCACCTTTAAACCGTGGGAAAATCCACTTTTCCGGCTTGGTCCCCGCGCGCCGTACACGAGTTTGCGCGCGAGAGAAGGCGCCCACTCCTGTTGCTTTTGCCACAGCGAGGTCACCGCGCGTTACATACATACTGCCCCTCCTTCGAATTGGAGCTACATAAAACCCGCTTCCACCCACTACATCACCTACTTAACTACCTCTCTCCCCAGGAACTGAAATGAGTCTGAAAGGAACGCACTGTAGTTTACCTACTACTAGACTGACGTCAATAGATGACCTGGTGAAGAAGATCAACAGCAGAGCATGGAGTTGGATCAGGTGGCTTGAACTTTTGGCATGAGTAACAACAATGAACTGCTGTGGGAGATGGAGTGTTAATGTTTGTAAAGACTCTGATTCAGAGTGGGTGCAGGGTGAACATAAACCAGCTCAAGTGCACATCAAACTGAGAGACAAAGGGAGACATTATTCTGAGAATTGATGTTGTAGGGAAGATGCCTTCACCACCCTGCCTGTCCCCTGATTATTGTTTGATGTGCACCAGAGATATGAAATGGGAGACATATTTTGGAAAATGAATTGTCAAGATCTTATAACACACACTTTAACAAGATAAACAACGATATAATGGTTCTAAATCAATTAAAATTGACGGAAGCTTTGGAGAACACTGTGTTTCACGTCTTCACCTCTCTCTCTCTCTCTCTCTCTCTCTATCTATCTCTCTATCTCTCTCTCTCTCTCTCTCTCTCTCGCTATATATGTCTCTCTTTCGGCAAAGCACGGAAATTGTCTGTCACAAGGTAGTCCTCGATTAATCTCTATCGTTCCTTTCATTAACATTGATTAAGTTCCGACTTCCGTGGTGTCCCTTGGTTTAATAGTTACACTCGTGGTAATGGCAGATCCCTTGGAAATCAATGGCAGATCCCTCAAATTGGTTGAAGTCGATCATGTCGTAACACTTGCACACTCGATATCTGGGAGAGGGGGAGGGTGAGTGGGGTATTGGCAGAGAGAGATGGAGAGAGAATAAAGGATTGGATATGAATGTGATAACACACCATTTTGTGGAGATAGTGATGTATGGGGCAGTTCTGGCCGCTCCATTCTTGTAGACAGCTCCAGTACACAGTTCTACAGCTTCATACCCCTCCCTACCAGGGTTGCACTGTTCCTTGTCCTCTAATCGACCTGGGGAGGGGGAGGGGTGTTTCAAAGGGCTGTACAAGATTTGATCTAGATCGAACTAAACAAATATAGGCTATAGCCATACAAATTACAATACATGATTGTATCCGAGTTCCATCATTCACTTCTATAAATAGACAATAAAAACTATACAGATAGTTATTTTATCAGGAACAAGATAGATAATAATATCTTCGCTCGCTGCATTCTCACATTTCTCTCTTTTCACACACAACACGCCCTACTGTAACAACAGTTGAAGGGGAAACATACAGCGGGCAGATCTCGGGCGGAAGGGTCAATTGTTAATTATCAGGATTAAATCCTGATCAGATCTCATTATAATAATTATTGGATCGGTATAATTATAACCAGTTCAACATACCATGATATCCAGCAGTACATTCTGGACTTTGGTTTGGTGTAGGTATCAGGAGCATAGAAAAAGCAACCACTCACAACATCAGACCACTGGGTCAGCTCGACTGGAGAGGAGAGTTTGGGGCCGGGGTTAGATTTAGAGATATGAATTGAGATTAGCATTCTCATATGATGGTAAACTCAGCAACACTGCTGTGAAAAGCATGTTCTTCAGCAGCAACTCTCGTCTTACCCGATCTTACTAGGGCTATGTACTAACATGGTTTGAATTCACAGCCAGTCACCTCACTGAGGCGCTCTCCGGGGCACTGTGAGTTTTCAATGCTGTTCTTACACTTGCAGTCTCGTACCCTGGAGAGGAAACAGTGTTAAATAGGGTGTTAACTAGGGGTTTCAAATGGAGTAGTGTATATCCTAATTAAAATACTAACATAAACCCATGTTACTTAACTGTTTCGTCTGGCCTTGGGTTCTGTACAAGTTAGAGCACCACACTCCTGAATAAGAGTCTACTGGGTGGGATTTCATACCTTATTATCGTCAAATACACAAGGCGCGAACTTCTCAGCGGGACCGGCACATTGACCTGTGTATGGGATTGTGGGGTGTGTTATGGGTGTTTAGGAGAGAAAATGAAGAGATTTAGAGCTGAAAAAGGATTGGATTGATGGGATTAAAAAAGAGACTTACCGTCTTCTCCAAGAGCACAATCACAGGATCAATATCGGACAAGTCTCTGTTGTCGATCAGGGAAACATTCATTCCACTGGCTGACAGCCTCACAGGGTCCCCCACTCTGGCTAGGGGGAGGGGGTTAAAACATAATAAGTGATAAAACGATTCAATGATGTACGGTTTACGTTATTTAGAAAAGATTTGCACTTGTTTTCATAGTTCTAAATGTTGTCGCGGGTTGTCAAAAGACAACACTCTCCTAGCTGGAGCAATGATACAGTACATTAAGGGTACGCTAACCAAAAATTTTTTTCGAGTGCAGGGAAATCTCTCACCGTAGGGTTGTAGGCCATGCCAAGGAGACCTCAAATATGCAATTTGAGCTCTCAAGTCGAATTCATATTTTTGCTACAGCTGCTTGAAAAATGAACTGAAAATAAGTTTTTGGCATCTCAAAAAATTTTTTTCAAAGATAGGAGCATGAAAATTTGGGGATTTGAAGAGGACATGAAGGTGAATAAACACAAAAATTTTTTTTGCAATCCGAGCTGATTTCCGGTCCTGAGATGGATTTCTTTTTTTCCACTTTAACGCCCTATTTGGCAAAGTTCCGAAAACATGTGAAAGCTGTAAATTGGTGAAAAGTTGCGTCTAACGATTATCTAAGTGGCCATAAATTTTGGGCGTGTCCTTATTTGAGATAAGCTGTACAGAATTTTTTTTGTGAAAGCCGTCATTTCAGAAATAAATAAATTCCCTGTATCTCAAAAACGGCTGATCGTAGAGACCTGAGACTATGCTTAAACGATTCAGAAGGTCCGATTTTGGGGGGGTCTTCTGAGAGACATTTTGCTCCTACTTCAACCGTTTTTGCTGTAATTGCGAAAAACAAATTCTATGAAAAGGGCAAAAGCTAAACTCCAATATCCTGTAATTAGGGAATTTTAGCTAAGAAAGGACCGAAACTATGGAAAAATGTTTAACAAGCTAATTCCTTCACTATTTGGTCCATATGGGTCCCTATAATCATCAAAAACAAAATCACAAAAAATCCACGATGGCGAAGATGGGTTATTGTTTTTCGCAATTACAGCAAAAACGGTTGAAGTAGGAGCAAAATGTCTCTCAGAAGACCCCCCCAAAATCGGACCTTCTGAATCGTTTTAGCATAGTCTCAGGTCTCTACGATCAGCCGTTTTTGAGATACAGGGAATTTATTTATTTCTGAAATGACGGCTTTCACAAAAAAAATTCTGTACAGCTTATCTCAAATAAGGACACGCCCAAAATTTATGGCCACTTAGATAATCGTTAGACGCAACTTTTCACCAATTTACAGCTTTCACATGTTTTCGGAACTTTGCCAAATAGGGCGTTAAAGTGGAAAAAAAGAAATCCATCTCAGGACCGGAAATCAGCTCGGATTGCAAAAAAATTTTTTGTGGTTATTCACCTTCATGTCCTCTTCAAATCCCCAAATTTTCATGCTCCTATCTTTGAAAAAAAATTTTTGAGATGCCAAAAACGTATTTTCAGGACATTTTTTAAACAGCTGTAGCAAAAATATGAATTCGACTTAAGGGCTAAAATTGCATATTTAAGGTCTCCTTGGTATGGCCTACAACCCTACGGTGAGAGATTTCCCTGCACTCGAAAAAAATTTTTGGTTAGCGTACCCTTAACTAAACTTGAAGTGAGAGGTGCACGAAAACGAAAGTTGGAAACCCAAATTATGTATAACATCTCAATTAAAAGTTTGGTGAAAAGATGACTAATTCTCAATGTTGTGTTTGAAATTCATTAAGAACTAGGAACGTGCATGCTTCTAACTTGTGTTTGACGCTTGCACGTAATGCAGTAATGAATTTCAAACACAACATTGACACGTCATCTTTTCACCAAACTTTTAATTGGACACCAGGGAATGTTACACACAATTTGTTTAGCAATTATTTCAACTTTCGTTTTCGTGCACCTCTCACTTTAAAATGAGGGTGGACCGACACATAATTGAACAAGATTGTTGTATGTTGTAGAGAATTGTTCTATGAGTATTTTGCCAGTTGCCCGATTAAATTGACCCCTCCCAAGATTCAAGATTCAAATTAAAAAGTATTTAACAATGTGAGTATTGTCAACTATCAAGGTAATAAGGTGGGAGTAGGAGGCTGGAGAAGTGTGGGCAAGTAAGAAAAACGTGTCCGTTCTCATGAGCACTGAGCACTCACGAGTGTATCATGAGTGTATCATGAGCGCTCACGTCTCATGAGACGTTTTTCGGTGTTTCAATGTCTCATGAGCGCTCATAAGTGTATCATGAGACACGTCTCATGAGCACTCAGGAGACAAACGGACACTTGAATATGAATATGAATATGAACTTCACAATTTATATCGAGTCAATATAAGAAAATATATGACTCTCCCGCTCTTACACTATACGTATAAAATATAGTTAAAAATTAAGTACATTAATATACGCTACCAGGCCGAGGCTAATAGCACAACAGCAGTTACCTAAAGCGGGACAAACACACACAGACGAACCAAAGATACTGGTAACAATGAGCTGAGAGCTAAACGGACAGATAGATTTAACCAGATTTAATAAATTACTAAAATCGAATAGAAAAAGGCGAATAAGTTAGTTAAAAATACGGTAGTTACATAACACCACCACATATACACACACACTCACACACACACACTCACACACACACACACAACTCACACTCAGACTCACACTCACACTTATACCCCAACACCCAAAAAATAAAGACTTACACAAAACACAAATAAGTTAAGTTAAATAAGTTAATTAAAAAATGGTCATCACACAAGAGAACACAAAGGTGCACACACAAACGGACACAGCATACCTAGACTACTTGGAAACAGTAAACCATGTTTAGCACACATCGTTAACATATAAATAGTAAGATTGTCATTGATAAATACGTACTCATCATCACTTTCTTCCCGCTTACCGGAGCCGGCGTGTCCCATGGACGCAAGAATACCCTCTGCGGTGGTCGATGTGCCAGACAGACTTTAGAATATCTTGATAGTATCAGATCGCTATGCTCAGATAGAAGTCTGCAATCTTTTTCGCAAAAAAAGGGTATTTTTGAAATCTTGGAACCGAAATCTGGCTGATTTGCAGCATGAATTTCAAGAAAATCATGCGCGCGTCAAAAATCGCCACGCGCACACCAAACCGGCGGCGGCGTTTCACAGAATTGGCCATTTTTCTCGCGCGCTACATTTAATTTCCTTGCTTCGCAGCGTAGAAATATATTTTTAGAGCTGAAAATAAAGTTTTGAATTCAACTCAAAGAAATTTTCACATTTTTCGTTCCTTTTTTTCAAATTTCAACAGCAGCTTCTCCTTGGCTGCCGAAAAGTGATGCCAAATTGGCGTTGCCAATCAGTGTAGGAGCTGTGTTTCGTTTTTCAACCTGATGTCCAGTAAAAACATGAGTTCTGTAAAGCATTTATATTAGGGTATGGACAGTGTAAAGTGTGTCAGAGATGCGGAAGTTAAAACCTTCATTCCTCTAGCCATGGTAACGTTCAATTGATGAAGAAGATAATGCAAATGATGATCTGATGTTCCAAGATGCTCCACCATCACTAAATCTTTGGTAGCCAGGAATTAACTAACCTACTTTGCTTCTAGAGCTACCATTCCATGGAGCGCCGTCCCAAGTGACGTAGAAAAATAATGTCCCAGTTCTAGACTGGATAGTGGATACCATTGGTATTCAGAGGGAGGGAGGCTTTATGGGGATATCTTGAGCTGAGTGCTGACACAAGAATACAAGCTACATCAGGTGGATACAGATCTCGTCACTTTGAAATGAGGTGAGTCAATTGCATGTTTTTATTGTTACGACTTTACAACCAGTATACAACATCCAGTCTTCCGATCTTCTTCTGTCCCACAGGTGATTCAGTCGCACTTAAAGAATCTGCTGCAGCTTCGGTCAAGGAGTCAAAAGATAACTATGGATGATATTTGGACTGAGAGAATGAAATTATGAATCTGCGCTTTTATATTTCCATAATGTATTATATTACAAATGAAAACAAGTGGTTTTACCACTTCCCCTCGGGGGAAGGGTTTTGTCCGTTAAATCGGGGTGTCCGCTAAATCGGGGTCAAATACTGTTAATTTCCTATATCGGGGGAAGATTATCCTGCCGTTAAATCGGGGTGCCGTTAAATCGGGGACCGTTAAATCGGGGACCGTTAAATCGGGGTCCGACTGTATTATATTATGTAAAGGAATTGGGAGAGATGACGGGATGACCAGATGGAGAATGATGCTAGAGAAATGCAGAGCCTCCCCATACATATAGACATTGCCAATAGACAGTACATTGCGAATGGTGTAATTCAGTTCGTTTTTTGTATAACTCTGAAATAAATTACATTTTGTAAACTAATGTTAATCTCTGAATCATAATCTATTGGTGACGCATTCACATCTTACACTCAGCCCGCTTGGCAAACCCCGGTTGATGAAGTATGAACTGTGAAGTCAAATGAGTGAGTGCGTCACCAGAGTTTCAACTCTTAGCTCCGCCATGTCGGAGAGAGGTTTCTAGCTAAGTAACCATATACTCCCTCAGGACCTTTAGACTTACTAAACAGCTGAGAGTGTCTACCGTGTTCCTTCCCTTTCATCGTGACCCATCATTTAATCCATTCTCTGACCAATCCAAGGTAATTATTAACTCTTGATGTAGTAATTGAAACTGAACCTGAACCCCGACCCTAATTGTTTTTTTTTCTCAAGGCAATACGTTTGAAGCCCGTTATATTCCTGTTATTTTCACTATTATTTTCACATCTCAGAATTGTCACATTATTGACTTTATATCAATTCATTTTGTGGCAATTTAGGCACAATGGAGTGAAAATCTTATTATTGCAAGAAAATTTTACAATGCTGACTGAAACAATGCACTGCGTGATCATTTTAAATACTGTAATATGGTTCCGCCCACTAGGACACCAAGAGAAAAGAACCCCTCCCCCGGTATCTGATCAGTTGCAGTTTTATTTATCCTGGAGAATCGTGCACAGTGGAATGACCTGATTATGGCCTGATAATCTACCGGAGTAAGCATCGCTGGCTGAGGCACGGTACCACTGCATATATATTACAACAGGTTAGTCGGTTCCGATGTAAGTTGAAAATCTTCCTAAATCTGTTGACAAAAAGAAACAAGTTAGTTCAAATTGGACAATGTTTCGATAGCGAAAACTCTTCAGCAATAATGAAATATACAGTCTCTCTCAAATCAGGATAAAAATATCTAGATAACACACCTACACATATTGACCCGCTATATACCCCCCCTCTCTCTCACACACACACACACACACAGTACACACACACTTTCTCTCGCTCTCTCTCGCTTTCTCTCTCTCTCTCTCTCTCTCTTTCTCTCTCTCTCTCTCTCTCTCTCTCTCTCTTTCTCTCTCTCTCTCTTTCTCTCTCTCTCTCTCTCTCTCTCTTTCTCTCTTCTCTCTCTCTCTCTCTCTCTCTCTCTCTCTCTCTCTCTCTCTCTCTCTTCTCTCTCTCTCTCTCTCTCTCTCTCTCTCTCTCTCTCTCTCTCTCTCTCTGTAAGTTTGTGTGGGCCGTGTTCATTAATTATTCCCCACTCTCTGCCCTCTGAACCCTGACATACACGGAGAAAAAGTTTACACGCCATATTATAGTAAATGTCGGCCGATTTTGACCTAAAAATCAAAGATAAAATACATTACAATATAATGTTCTCCCAGAAACATTTACTAAATAATTTAATAAAACACTCGCCCACACTCACATACCCCTTCCTTTACAAATGTAAAGTCAATTCAAATAATAAAACGTTCCTTCTGTCTTTCTTCCTTTCTCTACATGATACATCTCATCCTGTTTAGGTGGTTGTTGACTGTTGTGATGATTGGACAGCACTTCTTTTTGTACCTGTGGAGGAAGTGATGTCATTAACGATATCTACTACAGCACAACATGTAAGTTAGATTCAGAGGTTGACGTTAGATGTGGAGGTTGGTGTTGCGGGGTGGTTTTTCGGTTCATTAGGATTGGTCTGGCAGCATAATTAATGTTCCTAACTTACTTTTCTTACTCAGGAGTCAGGTGATTGTTGTAAATGATGCAGATGATTGGACAGCACATCTACTACAGACTTGAGACTTCTTTTCGTACCTGCGGAGGAAGGGATATTAGTTCAACACAACATGTAAGTACATATAATCACATATTCACATCACGTTTTGGCCCCACGCCCTACTTTCACGTGGCACGGTCACAGATTGACCAAGGAGACACATGGATGTAGCGCGCGGGACCAAAAAGCGTGGTGAATATGCGGTTGAGCGCAAAATGGGGGGGGGGGGCCGGCTGAAGTTTTTGAAGTTTGAAGTTTTCCACCCTACTTTTTGAGTTTTTGAAGTTTTTGAAGTTGACTTCAAAAACTTCAAAAACTTCAAAAACTCTAAACTACTTTTTTATGCTATCAGTGACTATTATTTCACTTGTTTAGGTTAGTTTCATACTTAATACATATTGTGGCAAAGTTATCCGTACTTGTCTGCACTTTTTCTACCACAAATTAGGATATTTACAATGATTCCTAACCATGAAATCCATGACACAATTTGGTGTAAAAAATTTAAATTTTTTGTAAAAACAGATTTTATTTTCATTCTATAACTCAAAATATTGCCTAGAAAATGCTAAGAAAGTGTTTAAAAATTATGAAGTGAATTTTCAAAATTTTTTGGGGGCCACACCCTTTTTGCCAGTTTCACAAAATGCAATTTTTTTATGAAGGGAGTAGTGAAAAAAATATGGTCACCAAAATCATCAGCGGCCTCGAGTTATGGGGGGGGGGGGGGGGGGGGTACGTGCCAAAATGAAGTCTCCACCTCATCTAATTCGAGGGATAATGGGATATTTTCATAATTTTGTGTGTGTGCATGACTTTTTTGGGCTAGACCAGTTTTAATGGTTTATGAGTGACTATAGGCTTTTTAAAGGGGTGCATCTTGTTCGGAATATGCAAGTTTATATAAGAGTTATGAAGCAACATAGGGCCTATCTCCAACGGTTTAGGAGATATGAGTTTTTGAAGTTTTTGAAGTTTTTGAAGTTTTTGAAGTTTTCCACCCTAAGTTTCTCTTTGAAGTTTTTGAAGTTGACTTCAAAAACTTCAAAAACTTCAGCCGGCCCCCCCCCAAAATGGCTCCAACGCGCACACTTTTAGCATACCGCTTCTATCACCTCTCGCAGAGAGGTGATGGCATCACCAACCTCCGACCCGAAGAAAACAGAAAAAACGAAAAAAAAAATTTTTTGCCCCTGCACAAAAACCCAAAAATGCCGGCCCTATTAAGAACAAAGAAAAGTCTTTTTTGGGGGGGGGGGGGGGGACAAAAAACATGTCAACGATTGTGGCCACACCGTTTGAGATATCGACTTGAAATTTTGTAGGCATGTTCTTGTAGTATTCCTTTGTGTCATGACGTTGGCGGATTTTTGAATTTTTAATTAATTAATTAATTATAGGTAATTAAAAACGGTGCAGGGGCACCGTGCCCCTGCACATTGCGTGTTCTGTCGGTAGTATGAAAGATTAGGTCGTGCGCGCCAAATGGCGCCATATGGCGCCAAATGGCGCCATCATATTCGCCAAATGGCGCCACGTGGCGAACAAATGGCGCCATTTGGCGCCAAAATGTGGCGAGTGCGCACTATCGCCAAATGGCGCCATTTCTGGCGCCAAATGGCGCCAAATCTGGCGCCACGTGGCGCCAGTGGCGATCGCCATTCGCCAAATGTTGGCGACTCTTGGCGGTATCGCCACGTGGCGATGGTATGAAGTCTGAAAAAAAACATGCGCAAAATTTTTATCGCCAAATGGCGCCATTTGGCGCCATTAAGTGATCAGGAGATCAAGTCGCCAAATGGCGCCGTTTGGCGACATCTGGCGCCATTCGTCGCCAAATGGCGCCGTTTGGCGCCAATCGTCACAAAGTGGCGCCAATGGCGCCATTCGGCGAATTTTTCGCCATATGGCGCCGTTTGGCAACACTTGGCGATACTCATCGCCAAACATCGCCATTTGGCGCAAATTGTCGATGTATCAATAATATTTTTATTGGTTTTCAAAGTAGGACACTCGCCGTTCTGCGCCACGTGGCGCCAACTGGCGATTAATTCGCCAAATGGCGCCGTTTGTCGCCATTTGGCGCCATATGGCGACAAATGTTTGTCAAACGATTGTCGCCATATGGCGCCATTTGTCGCCATTTGGCGCCTAACGTCGCCATTTGGCGCCAAATGTGGCCATATAGCGCCAAATTTTTGTCAAATTTTTGTCGCCAAACGTCGCTATATGGCGCCATTTGTCGCCAATTGGCGCCGAACGTCGCCATTTGGCGCCAAACGTCGCCATTTGGCGCCAAATGTCGCCATATGGCACCAAATTTTTGTCAAATGTTTGTCGCCATTTGGCGCCAAACGTCGCCATATAGCGCCATTTGTCGCCACTTGACGCCATATGGCGACATTTGGCGCCAAATGGCGACGTTTGGCGCCAGATGGCGACAAATGGCGACTAACATTTGACAAACAGTTTGCGCCATATGTCGCCACTTGGCGCCATATGGCGACATTTGGCGCCAAATGGCGATGTTCGGCGCCAAGTGGCGCCATATGGCGACGTTTGGCGACAAACGTTTGACAAAAATTTGGCGCCATATGGCGACATTTGGCGCCAAATGGCGACGTTTGGCGCCAGATGGCGACATTTGGCGCCAAATGGCGACGTTTAGCGCCAACTGGCGACATTTGGCGCCGTTCGGCGCCAATTGGCGATTTTTTCGCCAAATGGCGCCACGCGGCGCCGAGTGGCGAGGGTCATATTTTGGAAAGCATTGAAAATTTGCTATTCTTATCGCCAAATGGCGCCATTCGGCGATAAATATGTTGCGCATGTTTTTTTCAGACTTCATACCATCGCCACGTGGCGATACCGCCAAGAGTCGCCAACATTTGGCGAATGGCGATCGCCACGACCTAATCTTTCATACTACCGTTCTGTCCCCTGCACCGCGCCCCTGCACAAAATTCTATTTTCCGTTCTGCTTAAAATATCGACTTGAAACTTTGTAGGAATGTTCTTCAATCATAAAAGATGATGTTCGAAAAGTGGGAATAGTCAAAATTAATTAATTAGTTAGTTAGAGCCGTGCAAAAAATGGAATTTGGTGCAGGGGCAGGCAATGTGCAAGGGCAAATGGTTCAGGGGCTGCCCTTGCACCAAAATTGCGATCGAACTGTGTCCACACCGTTTAATATTTTGACACGAAACTTTCTATGCATGTTCTAGTAGCATAACTACGAGTACTAGAAGAGCCGTATGATTAATATATCAATTAGGTAATTAATTATAGGCAAATTAATTAAAATTTGCCCCTGCACAATTTGTGCAATTTTCCCCTGAACATTTGCCCCTGCACCATTTTGTTTGCCCCTGCACATTTTTTGCAACTTTGATATTCAAACTGTGGCCACACCGTTTGAAATTTCGAAATGAAACTTTGCATGTATGTTCTAGTAGTATAACTACGAGTCATAACGGAGCCGGATTTTTGATTTTCTAATTAATTAATTAATTATAATCAATTAAAACTTTTGCCCCTGCACCAATTTGCCCCTGCACAGTTTTGGCAAATTTGATATTCAAACTTTGAGCCTTTGTGAAAGTAATGAAAATTATTTATTTCAGGTTATGATGAACAATAAGCTATAAAAACGCCCCTTTTTGTTACACAAGCCTGTGCTTGGTATCGAAGACACCTCACACTCTGTCGCCGGGCGACCTTCGCGTGCACACGCTGGCAAGGGGTAACTTCGTAACCAAAGCCTGTGCATTGTGCATAATGAAATGGATAAATTTTCATCCAGAGATGGCTGTAGCAAAAATATGAATTCGAATTTAGGGCTAAAATTGCATATTTGAGGTCCATTTGGTATGGCCTAAACCCTGGTGAAGTCATTTGGTTGGGCACTCGATGATGAAAAACGCCAGGTGTACCCTTAAGCCCCCAACCCCATAAAATATGCCAACTTTAATATTATAATCCGATAAACTTACTGTAGTAGTTCAAAACCTGATACATAAGACCTTCTGCAGATAGATCTAAAAATTGTATCCAATCAACCGTATCTCCTTCCCAAAGTGGTACACACTCCTTAAAAACAACCTATAAAATGGTAAGACTAGGTCAACAAACCTGCTTGGTACCCGACGACTTCTTAAAATGAAGTTACTCAAACAAAGTAAGAGGAGGGTGAGCTTTTGACAAAAGCCTTTTCATGTTTTACTTACATGCAATGCGATATCGGTGCCTTCCAGAATTGCCGATAGACTTGTTTGTGTTTTACTGAACCTCCAGATATAATTCTGGGCAGCGGTAGGGACGGCAATGTTAGAGATCTTGTCACAGTTTGCTAAAACAAACTCTATCAACGCCGGACTTTTGTAGATAACTGCGAGTGCTGAAAATGGCACGCTTTCCCCGGTTTTTCCAACTGCCAGTTGGATTGTACTTAAAGATTTGGAGAGCACCCGGATACTGGAACGTTCAAAGTTGTGGGTGATTATCTGGTTTTTAACTACCGGCATCCAACCTGTAGTAAAAGGGAAACGAATCATTTTCTGAACCTATACAGGGTGTTCATATGGGATCTTTACAAGCGTTGGGCTTCACCCAGAAAAAAAGTTGATAAAATTAGCTTATGAAACTTCATACTTGGACTACCTTATACCCTCATTCAAGGTTCCTGGTGTTTTCGGAGCTCTACTACCCCTGGAAGTGTGTTTTTTGCATCAAAACCGCCAGAAGGAATTTTTTGCTGGTGTTGAGACTTTGCTAGAATGTTTTTTGGGTATTTTCTATGTCAATTTCAAAGTTTCATGATGATTGGATGAACTGAAAATTTCGAAAAAGTGCCTGGAAAGACTCTAAAATATCAATTTTTGTCGTTTTTGAGCTGTTTTTGGGTCTTTCTAGCCAGTTTATTTGGAACTTGGTGACTAAACCACACATCCAATCATCATGAAACTTTGGAATTGACATAGAAAATACCTATAAAACATTCTGGCAAAGTCTCAACACCAGCAAAAAATTCCTTCTGGCAGTTTTGATGCAAAAAACACACTTCCAGGGGTAGTAGAGCTCCGGAAACACCAGTAACCTTGAATGAGGGTATTTAGGTGCCGGCAGGCACCTCCGACCCGAAGAAAACAGAAAAAACGAAGAAAAAATTTTTTTGCCCCTGCACCAAATCCAAAAAGCCGGCCCTATTTAGGTGCCGGCAGGCACCTCCGACCCGAAGAAAATCGAAGAAAACCGAAAAAACAAAAAAAAAATTTTGCCCCTGCACAAAACCCCAAAAGTGACGGCCCTATATTGCAGCCGATCCGAAGATTTTCTGGGGGGTGGGGGCAAATTTCAGGCAGCGATTGCGGCCACATCGTTTGAGATATCGACCTGAAATTTTGTAGGCATGTTCTAGTAGTATAACTACGTGTCATAACGTGGCCGGATTTTTGATTTTTTAATTAATTAATTAATTATAAGCTATCAAAATTTGCCCCTGCACATTGCCCCTGCACATTTCGATTTTTTGCCCCTGCACGCGTGCCCCTGCACATGGTTTATCTTCCGTTCTGCTTGAAATATCGACTTGAAACTTTGTAGGAATGTTCTTCAATCATAAAAAATGATATTCGAAAAGTGGGAGTATTGAAAATTAATTAATTAATTAGTTATAGGCATGCAAAAATGGACTTTTTTAGGGCCCCCTGCACTTTTTTGGAAAAAACCCCTGCACATTTGCCCCTGCACATTTTTTGCAAATTTGATATTCAAACTGTGGCCAAACCGTTTGTTTTTTCGAAATGAAACTTTGTATGCATGTTCTAGTAGTATAACTACGAGTCATAAAAAGGCTGGATTTCTTGTTTTTAATTTAACTAATTAATTATAATTAATTAAAATTTTGCCCCTGCACCATCTTGCCCCTGCACCGCTGATTTCGACCCCCTGCACATTTCCTGAAAATCATTTTCAAAATGGTATATTTTCTGTTCTGCTATAAATAACGACCTAACATTTTGTAGTACAGTCGGACCCCGATTTAGGGACACCCTCGGGGGAAAGGGTCTTGTCCACTAAATCGGGGTGTCCACTAAATCGGGGTGAGCCATATTTGGCCCATAAAAATATATTTTATGCCCAAAATGCTATATTATTAAGACTAAAGACACCTCTAACTGTTATCTGCAATATTCATGTATTGATGACATCATCATTTCTGATTAGAAATAGAAAAATATAAAATAGTTTTTTTTTTCAAAAAAATTTGAAAATGTTTCTAAGTTATACCAGCCTGGCCGATTTGTGTTTCGAATCGGTGCAGCTTACTGGATGTCCTGTCTAATTAGCGGATTCGAAACGAACCGATACGTGATACCATGCCGAATCGGGGCACCCTAAGCGGGTGAGGAAGTATCAAAATTTCGTGTTTCGAATCGGTGCATCTTATCGTATGTCCTGCTGCTAATTAGACGGTTCGGAACGAATCGAAACGTGATCCCCATCGAATCGAAATTTTGACGCTTGGTGAACTTGTTATTCAATGGCCCCATGGGGATCACGTATCGGTTGGTTCCGAACCGTCTGATTAGCAGCAGGACATGCGATAAGATTCACTGATTCGAAACACGATTCGGACGTGGCTGGTATTTTTTTGAAAAATTTTCAAAAAAATTTCACAAAAAATTTCACAAAAAAAATTCAAAAAATTTTTGGGGGAAAAAAATCCTGTCCCTAAATCGGGGTGCCACTAAATCGGGGGCCCTTAAATCGGGGTCCGACTGTAATGTAGTTCATGCATATAGAAAGATCGACAAAAATTGGGAATAGTCAAAATTAATTATCCAATTAATTATAAGCAATTAAAATTTTGCCCCTGCACATTTTGCCCCTGCACATTTGCGGCAAATGTTGCCCCTGCACATTTTTGGTAAATTTGATAGTCGAACTGTGGCCACACCGTTTGATATTTCGAAATGAGACTTTGAATGCATGTTCTAGTAGTATAACTACGAGTCATAAAAGAGCCGGATTTCTGATTTTTTACTTAATTAATTAATTATAAGTAATTAAAACTTTTGCCCCTGCACAATTTTGTTTGCCCCTGCACATTTTTTGCAACTTTGATATTCAAACTGTGGCCAAACCGTTTGTTTTTCCGAAATGAAACTTTGTATATGTTCGCAAAAGGCAAGCTTCCCCTCGTCCGACCCGAAGTTGGTAACATACAGTCCGATATTTAATAATGGGAACCGGGGGCGCATTAAACAAAATTCGATTTGACAAATATTCGTTTCTCGGTTCAGGATCTAATGGCACACTTTGTTTCGATTGTTAAAGTCCATTTATTTTTCACCCAAAAACTTAAATTTAAAACTTTTGTGGCGTGTGCTACACGTTAACTATATTGTTTATAGCAAGAAAGGACTATTTTACAACGAATTCCCTGGTTACTATGGTAACCAACTCCGTTGTCATGGTAAATTAATCGAACTCTATCGAGTCTATCGCCAGCAACTGTAAGAAACTTTCACAAAGGCTCAAAGTTTGAATATCAAATTTGCCAAAACTGTGCAGGGGCAAAAGTTTTAATTGATTATTATTAATTGATTAATTAGAAAATCAAAAATCCGGCTCCGTTATGACTCGTATTTATACTACTAGAACATACATACAAAGTTTCATTTCGAAATTTCAAACGGTGTGGCCACAGTTTGAATATCAAAGTTGCAAAAATTGTGCAGGGGCAAACAAAATTGTGCAGGGGCAAAATTTTAATTACTTATAATTAATTGGATAATTAATTTTGACTATTCCCACTTTTTGTCAATCTTTCTACAGTCGGACCCCGATTTACCGGGATCCTCGGGGGAAGCCATTTTGCCCGGTAAATCGGGGTGCCCGGTATATCGGGGTAGAGCATACTTGACCCATAAATCCTACTTTTGTCCAAAATTCTATACCAAGACACCTCTAACTGTATAGTATACATTTATTAATGACAATATAATCATTGTTTCTGTCATTAGAAATAGAAAATTTAAAAAATTCAAAAAAAATTGTAAAACTTTTTATAAAGTTAAACCACTCCGACCGAGTCCGAATCGTGTTTCGAATCGGTGCATCTTATCGCATGTCCTGCCGCTAATTAGACGGCTCGAAACGAACCGATACGTGATACCATGCCGAAACTGGGCACCCTAAGCGGGGTGAGGAAGTATCAAAGTTTCAAAATAACTTTTTCACTGAAAGTTTACGGGGAGCATCGATCAAAGCATCGACAATGATTCTGTAAAATTTTGCAAAAAAAAGTTATGAAATTTTTTTAAAGGTATACCAGCCACTTTCGAATCGTGTTTCGAATCGGTGCATCTTCTCACGTGTCCTGCCGCTAATTAGACGGTTCGAAACGAACCGATACGTGATACCATGCCGAATCTGGGCACCCTAAGCGGGGTGAGGAAGTATCAACATTTCAAAATAACTTTTTCTCTGAAAATTTACGGGGAGCATCGATCAAAGCATTGACAATCATTCTGTAAAATTTTGCAAAAAAAAAGTTATGAAATTTTTCTAAGGTATACCAGCCACGTTCGAATCGTTTTTCGAATCGGTGCATCTTATCGTACGTGTCCTGCCGCTAATTAGACGGTTCAAAACGAACCGATACGTGATCCCCATTAGACCTAGCGAATTGCAAATGCAAGTTTACCAACCGGCAAAACTTCGAAAATTTTCCAAAAAAAATCGGGGGAAAGAAATCCTCCCGGTAAATCGGGGTTCCGGTAAATCGGGGCCCGGTAAATCGGGGTCCGACTGTATATGCATGAACTACATTACTACAAAATTATAGGTCGTTATTTATAGCAGAACAGAAAATATACCATTTTTAGTTGCCTTGTTCAGGAAATGTGCAGGGGGTCGAAATCAGCGGTGCAGGGGAAAGATGGTGCAGGGGCAAAATTTTAATTACTTATAATTAATTAGTTAAATTAAAAATAAGAAATCCAGCCTTTTTATGACTCGTAGTTATACTACTAGAACATGCATACAAAGTTTCATTTCGAAAAAACAAACAGTTTGGCCACAGTTTGAATATCAAAATTGCAAAAAATGTGCAGGGGTATTTGCCCCTGCACATTTTCAAAAAAAGTGCAGGGGGCCCTAAAAAAGTCAATTTTTGCATGCCTATAACTAATTAATTAATTAATTTTCAATACTCCCACTTTTCGAATATCATTTTTTATGATTGAAGAACATTCCTACAAAGTTTCAAGTCGATATTTCAAGCAGAACGGAAGATAAACCATGTGCAGGGGCACGCGTGCAGGGGCAAAAAATCGAAATGTACAGGGGCAATGTGCAGGGGCAAATTTTGATAGCTTATAATTAATTAATTAATTAAAAAATCAAAAATCCGGCCACGTTATGACACGTAGTTATACTACAGTCGGACCCCGATTTAGTGGCCCCCGATTTAGTGGCACCCCGATTTAGTGGCAAGATTTTTTTCCCCCAAAAATTTTTTTGTGAAATTTTTGAAAATTTTTTGAAAATTTTCATAGGAATACCAGCCACGTCCGAATCGTGTTTCGAATCAGTGAATCTTATCGCATGTCCTGCTGCTAATTAGACGGTTTTGAACGAACCGATACGTGATCCCCATGGGGCCATTGAATCATAAGTTCACCAAGCGTCAAAATTTCGATTCGATGGGGATCACGTTTCGATTCGTTCCAAACCGTCTAATTAGCAGCAGGACATGCGATAAGATGCACCGATTCGAAACACGATTCGGACGTGGCTGGTATACCTAAAATTTAAAACTTTTTTTTGCAAAATTTTACAGTACGATTGTCAATGCTTTGATCGGTGCTCCCCATAAATTTTGAGAGAAAAAGTTATTTTGATACTTCCTCACCCGCTTAGGGTGCCCCGATTCGGCATGGTATCACGTATCGGTTCGTTTCGAAACCGCTAATTAGCGACAGGACATCCAGGAAGCTGCACCGATTCGAAACACAAATCGGACGGGCTGGTATAACTAATTGTTCACAATTTTTTTGAAAAAGTTATTTTATAGTTTTCTATTTCTAATCAGAAATGACCATTTCATCAATACATGAACATTGCATATAACAGTTAGAGGTGTCTTTAGTCTTAGTATAGCATTTTGGGCATGAAATAGGTTTTTATGGGTCAAGTATGGCTCACCCCGATTTAGTGGCACCCCGATTTAGTGGCAGGATTTTTTTCCCCCGAGGATGCCACTAAATCGGGGTTCGACTGTACTAGAACATGCCTACAAAATTTCAGGTCGATATCTCAAACGATGTGGCCGCAATCGCTGCCTGAAATTTGCCCCCCCCCCCCCCCAGAAAATCTTCTATTCTTCTGCTATATAGGGCCGTCACTTTTTGGATTTGGTGCAGGGGCAAAAATTTTTTTCCGTTTTTTCTGTTTTCTTCGGGTCGGAGGTGCCTGCCGGCACCTAAATATGTTCTAGTAGTATAACTACGAGTCATAACGGAGCCGGATTTTTGATTTTCTAATTAATTAATTAATAATAATCAATTAAAACTTTTGCCCCTGCACCAATTTGCCCCTACACAGTTTTGGCAAATTTGATATTCAAACTTTGAGCCTTTGTGAAAGTAATGAAAATTATTTATTTCAGGTTATGATGAACAATAAGCTATAAAAATGCCCCTTTTTGTTACACAAGCCTGTGCTTGGTATCGAGGACACCTCACACTCTGTCGCCGGGCGACCTTCGCGTGCGCGCTGGCAAGGGGTAACTTCGTAACCAAAGCCTGTGCATTGTGCACAATGAAATGGATAAATTTCATCCAGTGGCTGGCGGTAGAACTTGAAAGAGTTCGATTGATTTACCATGACAACGGATTTGGTTACCATAGCAACCAGGGAATTTGCCGTAAAATAGCCCTTTCTTGCTATAAACTCCACCTTTAGTTCAAATTTGAGCACCTCTAAAACAAATAAGAGCATTAACTTAATTAATTATTTATTAATGTGGTGAGATAGGAAATTGATTTTGTTCTGCTCCCACTAACTACAAGGGCATTTCACATTTTGGTGCCACTATTTTTGTCTCTATTTTTAATAGGATTTACAATTTTATTCTGGTATTAGACTGAATGTATGGGATTAGATCATTTGAGAAGTAGTGAAGATTTGAAATATGTTAGCAACTTGCCGGTTCGACAAACTAAACCCATATGATTCCAACTTCGGGTCGGACGAGGGGAAGCTTGCCTGTTGCGAACATATATACAAACGTAGGTCTTTTTTTGGGGGGGGGGGGGGGGCAAATTTCAGGCAGCGATTGTGGCCACATTTTTTGAGATATCGACCTGAAATTTTGTAGGCGAGTTCTAGTAGTATAACTACGTGTCATAACGTGGCCGGATTTTTGATTTTTTGCCTAATTAATTAATTATAGGTAATTAAAAAGTAGCCCCTGCACCGTGCCCCTGAGCATGGCGTGTTCTGTCCCCTGAGCATTGCCCCTGAGCCGAAATTATCTCCCGATCTGCTTGAAATATCGACTTGAAACTTTGTAGGAATGCTCTTCAAGCATAAAAAATGATCTACAAAAAGTTAGAATAGTCAAAATTAAGTAATCAATGAGTTATAGGCATGCAAAAATGGACATTTTTCTGGTGCCCCTGAGCATTGCCCCTGAGCATTTGAAAAACTGCCCCTGAGCAATTTTAAAATTCAAACTGTGGCCACACTGTTTGACATATCGATCTAAAACTTTGTAGGCATGTTCTAGTGGTATAACTAAGAGTCACCACGGAGCCTGATTTTTGATTTTTTACTTAATTAATTAATTATAAGCAATTAAAATTTTAAAATTGCCCCCGCACTAACAAAAGTGGCTCAGGGGCACCTGAGCCGCAATTATCTCCCGATCTGCTTGAAATATCGACTTGAAACTTTGTAGGAATCATACTATTATTAAAGCAAATAGGGAAATGATGGGTGATGGTTTTTTTACCAAATATGGCACAAAATTCCTGGAAATGGCCTTTTGCACGTGATGTCCCTAGAGGGACCCTGGCAACCTGCCAGCTTGAGCCTTAAACTGCACGTGCATCCTTGATTCATCTCTCTGCCGGTTGTGTGGATGATCGTTTGCTCGATTTGATCTGTTCACCCCCTGTTCACCACGTTTCGTGAACATGACTACTCAACTTCAACACAATCGCCAGCGAGTTTGGAGGAGCCATATGTCCCAAACTGGCGCTGACGCCTATAGACTACGTGATAGAATCCTACAAAAGAGGTGATTATCATTCTGTACGCAGTGGTATAAATTATATATATATATATATATATATATATATATATATATATATATATATATATATATATATATGAATATATTTAGACCTTTACCTGCTCTGTAGAAGTCAGATGCTGTGTCAGTACTGATAAATGCGATCTCCTCCGCAACATCACCACCCAACTTGGTAACACAGTTGTTATTTGAACTATCTGCGAACAGGTAGTTCACCACCTCCACATTATTACATGTGATGATGAGGGCGGTCTCTGTTTTGGTGATCGTCCAAATCTTGTTCACCTCCACCGGGGGTTGTACGGGCAGGTATGTCCAGCTGTTGGTGCAGTAGTTTATCCCATACTGCATTGTGGAGGAGAACGACACACCCACAGTACCGATCCAGCTGCTGTCCTTGTCGTATATCCTCACATAGATCTTATCATCACTGCCCAGTGTAGAGTCCGTCTTTATCTGGAGAGATGTTGCCTCCAGGTTCCAGGGTATCTTCACATTCCCCTCTACAGCTGTCCAGTCTGAAAAACAATAAATATACTATCCACAGTGAACTACCTTACTCTCGTTTTTTAAGAAACGTTTTGGCAAGACACTTTTCAAATGTAGGGGAGATGTACCTCAAATGGGATAGTAGGTCAAATGGGATGAGACAGGTTTGGGCTGAACCGTCTTACGTGCACAAATTTAACTTATTGGGAATACAATAGACATGGCATCTAACCATTCCTATCAAATGCGTATCTATTTCTGCTGAAAATTCTGGGTTTGATAGAGGTAGGTACATCGAAAAAAATGAATTTTGAATAATCAGCTCTTTATAACTTCCTTTTAGGCTTCTCCTATAAGCTAAAGGATAGTTTTAGTTGTCGGAAATGGTTAATTAACTAATTTTTAGTAAGTTAAAGTCTCTCTATACTACTCTACAATAATGCTTTGACTTAACTTGACTTAATTTTCTTGACCCAACATTTCCCCCAAATGGGACACTTTCATTTCCCTCAAATGGGATACCCCGGAAGTTCATATTGTGAACTGGCTACTTAGAAAAATGAGTTGAACCGTGAAAAGAATAGGTTTTACTGGAGTATTAAGGTATGTCTCTAACTAAACACTGATTCATTCACGTTGTAGCTTCTCCTATGTCTGACTATCCCATTTGACGCTAGAAAATGACATCCAGTCCTGCCAAAATTTTGCAATACAGAAACAGATAGTTATAAAATTAGCAGCTGTTCGAAAATGTTTCATTAGCATCCTTGGGATTGTAAATGTCTGCGGTAAAGTTTCCAGGATTAAGTTCTATGGCTTTTGGCCATCAGCTATACTATCCCATTCGACCAAAAAATTTTCAAAATTCATAAATTGGCCCACAAATGGGATAGCACTATAATATCTCATCATCTTTTAGTGAATGAAGTATAAAATCGTCTTGGGTAAGTTTATTGACTTCTTTTCATAGTATAGAATTGAAAAAATCTAATCTCGCTCTTTTCTGGGAGATGATATTGAACAAAACATAATGGTATCCCATTTGGGGTACAACTCCCCTAAATTACACAATTCAGAGCCACCCCTTGGTATTATTAGAGGGGTAATTACCAATGGTAAGAATAGTTTTGGTAACAAAATTACCCCTCTAACTATAGGGCATTGCGGTAGTAAGGCACGTTCTAACGTGCCCGCAAGGGGTAATTGTGTTACCAAAGACACCCTGCTAACATTGGACAATCATAATGATAAAATATAGGTGTGTTAACCACCATGTGTAGTAGTCACTATTGCATATAGTGTTGGGTAATCTTTACTATACCGAGACAGCATTGCCAACCATTAAGGGCTGACATGAAAGATGCTCGATTTCTAGTCAATTACCGTAACGAGAAAATACCATTTAATTCGAAAGCCGTAGCGAGAAAGAAATATCCTAAGTTTATGAAAAGTTCATGGATCTGTTGATAAACTTACCAATTTTGTTGCACTGTGGTACATCACTTGACCACGATCCATCCTCCTGACATGTCAGTGTTTTACTTCCCATTAGGATATGGTTGGCAGCACATTCGATAGTGGCAGTTGTTCCTGTTGGTGAGGCAGCCCAACTCCCTTGTGTTGATCCGTCAACAGTAAAGGCAGGGCATTCGACTGGTTCTGAAGGGAAAAACTTATCAATTGGTGTAATTTCATTTGCAGATGATATGTTATGGAGAGCATTGGACCCTCATTCAGTACGCACTACAGTGACTGTACAGTGCAGTACCGAACATCGATCGTCGTGTTACAGGGGGCCCGACCCCTCCTTAATTAGACACTCAGTAATTAGACACTCAGTAATTATGCGGGGTCACTATTATGTGCCCCCTAGCCTGTCATATATCCAACAGGAGTGGAACTACCGAAATGGTTTTGGTAATGGTTGGGCCGAGAAAATGGATACTCGGGCTGAAGCTATTTCTCTTTGGAAACTTCCTTGGAGAGAGAGGTGGATGCGGGGTCACTGGATATGTGCCCCCTATGATAGTAATAGTATGTTATAGATTCAGGGTTTTAGTTATCACTTGGAGTGATGTGATATATATAAAAAACCTGGTTGTATTTATGTGAATGGGCAATTAACATGGCTCATATTAAGGTAGGGGATAGCACGCCCCATAATTGTAACAGTAGTTGGACACAGCTCCGAGTTTGGTAATTCGGTTTTAGACCACCGATAACGGTTTTTGCAGAGGAGCTCCACAAGCCGATGTGGTTTATTTCACTATTAAGAGTTCCAGATTTCGGAGATAAAGGACTGTTTGGCCCATGCAAATAACCTATATCAAGAAGAAGAATTGGAGAGATTATACGGAGCAAGTTTCCTTCCCGACACCGCCACTGATAGATAGCAGAGACAGCCTCACGAAGAAGAAGAAGAAGAAGAGAATAGTGATAAGCCGATAGGGGACCACGACGCCAAGTTGACGGAGTTTGCAAGCCCCTGCTCACGTTTTGATAACGCCAGTCTGCGACGTATAAATAGCGGCCAGGAGGAACCCGGAGTGGCTCGAATTACAATACAAAAATTACTTACCACTTTGGTATATCTTGGTTTTTGATAGTACATTTCTAGAACAAAACCTGAGACCATCACACTCACCCTCACTTCACACTATCTAAATACACTCTCACCACACTGGTATACGGTATAGTATTTAGTTGGAAGCATGTCGAATGGAAACAATACCTTTGACCAAGATGGTGTAATCGGGGGCGGCAGGGACCCCACAAATGGTGCTGATAGGACCAGGATAGAACCTGGGTTAGAGTTAGGCAATTTCGCCGATGCGGTGAAAACAGCGGAAGCAGCTTTTGAAAGAAAGCTGGAGGAATTACTCAGGAAGGAAAACCTTCAAGATCTTCCGGAGGAGAATAAACAGGGAATTAAAGCCCTGTTGAAATTGCAGAGAGCCTTGGGAGGAAACAAGGAACTTGATACTCGCTTATTGACAGCGGGAATGAGACAGCCGCTGGTGTACTCACCTGCACAAATGACTATAAGACAGTTTCTCTGTGGTTATGAGGCTTGTTAATGTCCTGGGCTGAGTGAAGCAGCCATTATCGGGGGTTTTGTACTACTGCCACCAAAAATGCAGGAACGAATTGTCGAATCGAACCTGGACACGTCGTCCTGGGCTGGATAAGGAGGGTGCTCGGAGAATTCTAGAGGATAGCTCTAGATATAACGCATTAAAAGCACGATTTGATATTCGAAATTCCAGCCAAAAAGCTGGTGAATCAGTGCATGAATTCGGAGAGAGACTCCGAGATTTGGGTAACATTGGATTCCCTAACACGGATCCAATTGCAAGGAGTAGTAGGGACTCGGTAATGAAAGATGCTCAGCTGCGGGCATTATAAATGATGAGGGTTAGCATACAGCTAATTCGGAACATTAATAATATGATTTAATAGACTCTGAGGAGGCAATAACGCTTGAAATCTCGCATCAGGCCCGGAAAACCATCCGGGGGAGAGTTGTTGAGAGAGAAGAGAGGAGCTGTAGCAGTCCCAGCTTTCAGAACTGAATCTCACAGATGAATCGATTTGGGCCTTCACGACAGTTTGAGGAATATACCCCCAATAACGGATCTGATTACCAATATCAGAATAACATGCAGTACGATAATGATCGAACACCACGTTGGGAGTGTTCGGATTGTTGGGGAAGGCTCGGCGGGAGTCCTTGTCACAATTAGCATTGGGAGTCAGAAGGTGGAAGCGTAAATATTACACACCTGTGTCTATTAACTGCGTGTGGAAATATAGTATCCACGGGTACGGTTTGGTGAATAATAAGTGAATAAAGGCTCTAATTTTAGTAGAGACCCCTGTGAATGGAATCTGATTAGTGCATAGGGCACTACTATGAGTTGTGCAGTGTGTACTGTGTGCGACAGTTTGATCGAATGAGTATCGGGCTAGCTCCACATACTGTGGAGGTACAAGCAGATTTTGTTGTTGCTGACATCCAGGGGCTGACCAATAATCCCCTGCTGATTTGTCTCTTACATGTGGGAGGAAACATGATACCTCGCTCAGTCAGGTCCCCAGTTATGAGGGGTGTTGTATATTATTTTGAATTTGAAAGCAGAGGATACCATCCTCTCATCATCATGTGAAGGTATTCCATATATTGGATGGAAGTCAAGAAGTGATGTAATACACATTGATGTATACTGTTGATCACCATTGATCATTCTGTAAGGGCGTGTTTGGTGGACCACCGGCCGGGATACTATTCATTGAGCGCGGTCAATACGATTGGATTGTTGTCTTGTGTAATGACAAGTGACTAATATCAGGTAGAAGTTGAACTACTAAAGGCTATGAAATTGGGCTCTGTATGCCCACTATTACTGTTCAGAGTAGGATGATTTAAACCCGGAACGGGTGAAAGGTGTAATTGACACGGTGGGATGGGAGTGACCCATATTCATAACCCACTCATTGGAATCATTGGAGAGGAGTACGATCACCAGACAGAAGAGATAATGATGGCTTGGGGAAAAGTCGGGGACAAGGGGTGATGGAAGCACAGTTGACGGCACAGTATTCAACCACCGGATATGATATGAGATATACTAGTACAACGAATAAGGTAAGAAAAGTCTGCACTGTTGGGGGAGGTAAATAGATTTTGTTAGGCATTGCCTGGGTGGGGGTGTTTTCCCACCGAGGTGGAGGTATTTTCCACCGGAATATTGAAATGTAATTAAGTATGGCCATGGCCCTGTTCAATGTTTGTAAGTGAATGCATGTAATTGTATTGAGTGCAGTGAATTAATAAGTGAATACAGGTAGTTGTATGGTGTGCAGTGAATAACTAGCGAACAGGGCACCTGGGAAATTGTAGGGGAAGTGTGTCATAAGGTACCCAGGAGAGATCCGCTGGGATCTGCTCTTCCTTTTGGCGTTCTTTCTTGGGTATTTGAGCAGTGTATGCTACCTTTTCCTTTGATTTTACCAGAAGACCTCCCCATGAATATATAGGATAATAATATGTATTATGTAAGTATGATCTGATATGATGTGTTATTATTGGTGAATGTAAATGAATACTGTTAGTGGTGAGTTCCGCTGTAGTGGAAGTAGTGGAGATAGTCCACTAACTCAATGTACTTATGTGGGATAATTCCACCGATAACTCAATGTACTGTTAGTGGATAATTCCACCGATAACTCAATGTACTGATAGTGGATATCCACTGATAATCAATGTACTGGTAGTGGCTGATATTCCACTATTATAGTCGGACCCAAATTTTACCGGGCCCCGATTTACCGGAACCCCAATTTACGGGAGGGTAAACTTCCCCCAAAATAGGAAATTTACGGTATTTGACCCGATTTACCGGGCAATGCGAGTACTGGTAATATGAACCAGTTTATAAGTTTGAATGCATAGCAGCTTATCAAGTGTGATGTGTGTTTAATTTAAGCAAGACCTCTGACCTATCTTGTGATTTATTATGGAATGACAAGCTTAGCTTCTAAGCTGGTATGCTCAATCTGCGCAGGGATGAACCCTCCACAAGCAGGCAGACGAATAATGCTCAAATATGAGCAGTTTGCCGATAATGGTGAAATTGGGGTCTGGCGCCGCCAGACAGGAACCCATGGGTATTGAAGAAGACCGATACAATATGTTGAGTAATTGTGGCGAGTAATCGTGCTCAAATGAGAGCAGTTTATAGCTAATAGGTAATGAACCCACATTGTGAAATGGGATGAGAATTTATGCTCAAATAAGAGTAGTTTATGCAGCCAATAGAACCATCCGTTGTGTACCTGGATCCACACTCAAAGTCGAATATATCGGTCAATACATAATCGATGGTATTGTTTTGTGTACAGTTCAAGACTGTAATTAGAGCACATAATAGTCTAGATTCTATGCGGTGAATCAACAGCTCTTCGGCTGGGCGGTAGTATTGAAATTAACTACTGGGCGATCATTGATCGCCAGTTGTCCGGCCAAGTGGGCCACGGTTTTAGAAGAAATGAGAAAGGGTCAGGCCAAAGTTTCGACAGATTAGTGACAAAAAATGGGGAAATATTACTCCATGTGAATGGAGTTGAAACTACCAAGCTAGATTGGTAATGATTGGACCGAGAAAATGAACTCTCGAACAGGCGTTAATTATTTTTACAAACTTCCTTGGGAGAGGGGTGGATGCGGGGTCACTATTATGTGCCCCCTAGCCTGTCATATATCCAACGGAGTGGAAATACCGAAATGGTTTTGGTAATGGTTGGCGAGAAAATGGATACTCGGGCTGAAGCTATTTCTCTTTGGAAACTTCCTTGGAGGAGAGGTGGATGCGGGGGCACTGGATATGTGCCCCCTATGATAGTAATAGTATGTTATAGATTCAGGGTTTTAGTTATCACTTGGAGTGATGTGATATATATAAACCCTGGTTGTATTTATGTGAAAGGGCAAATTACCATGGCTCATATTAAGGTAGGGGATAGCACGCCCCATAATTGTAACAGTATGTTCGGACATGCTCCGGTTTGGTAATTCGGTAAGGACCACGATAACGGTTTTGCAGAGGAGCTCCACAAGCCGATGTGGTTTATTTCACTTTATTAAGAGTTCCAGATTCGGAGATAAAGAGACTGTTCTGGCCCATGCAAATAACCTATATCAAGAAGAAGAATTGGAGAGATTATACGGAGCAAGTTTCCTTCACCGCACACCTGCACTGATAGTGATAAGCAGAGACAGCCTCTACGAAGAAGAAGAAGAAGAAGAAGATAGTGATAAGCCGATAGGGGACCACGACGCCAAGTTGACGGAGTTGCAAGCCCCTGCTCACGTTTTGATAACGCCAGTCTGCGACGTATAATATTTAATATTACCTAATTTATTATCTACATTACCCTATAGATTGATTTAGTATGATTCTGCGGCGTAAGCGTCTATTTAGACCTGCCTCTAATCTGCTCTATATACAGGGACTTATATATATTTATATTTTTATGTGTGCTACTTTTCCTGTATATATTGCAAATTAGTTTCAAATCAAATCAAATAGCGGCCAGGAGGAACCCGGAGTGGCTCAGAATTACAATACAAAAATTACTTACCACTTTGGTATATCTTGTGTTTTGATAGTACATTTCTAGAACAAAACCTGAGACCATCACCACTCACCCTCACTTCACACTATCTAAATACACTCTCACCACACTGGTATACGGTATAGTATTTAGTTGGAAGCATGTCGAATGGAAACAATACCTTTGACCAAGATGGTGTAATCGGGGGCGGCAGGGACCCCACAATTAGACACCCTGTGCTGATTAGGTACTGAGGGATTTGGTACTCGTATTTGACCCCAATTTAGCGGACACCCTGATTTAACGGACAAAACCATTTCCCCCGAGGATACCGTTAAATCGGGGTCCGACTGTACTATAAGACTTATAGTTATTATAGTGTTATGATCGGTAAGAATTAAATTTATATTCTTACCCGCTCTGTAGAAGTTGGAAGCTGTGTCATAACTAGAAAATACGATCTTCTCCGAAACATCACCACTCCACCTTGTAACACAGCGGCTATCTGAACCATCTGTGAACAGGTAGTTTACCACCTCCACATTGTTACATGTGATGATGAGGGTGGTCTCGGTTTTGGTGATAGTCCAGATCTTATCCACCTCCACCGGGGGTTGCACTGGCAGGTCTGTCCAGGTGGTGGTGCAGTAGCTTATCGAATACTGCATTGGGGAGGAGAACGTCACACCCACATTACCGATCCAGCTGATGTACTTGTTGAACACCTTCACAGAGATCTTCTCACCACTGCTCAGAGTAGAGTCCGTCTTTATCTGGAGAGGTGTTGCCTCCAGGTCCCAGGGCATTTTCAAATCCCGCTCTGGAGCTGTCCAGTCTGAAAAGCAATTTGTAGTATATACATTAACCACTAAAAATACAAAATGCAAATATGTATATCTGGGTTAGCACACACCTACGCCAAAATCAAAATTAAAATTTTGATTTTGGAGCCAGACACACGTACCAGCGCTGATAAAAATTATCTCTTCCCCATTCTCAGAGTAACAATCTCGCGCGCGATTTTTACGGTCGCGTTGGATGACAAAATCATTTTGTCATCCAACGGCTCCAAAATCAAAGTCTTAATTTTGATTTTGGCGTAGACATGTGTGCTGACCCTTACACCAAAGAGCAATCTGGTAGTATCATCAAGAGTTTTATTTGTATTTGTAGTCTTTACAATACTGAGAAAGCATTATTAATGGCTATAGGTATTATAGTATTGAATAGTAGCATTTTGGCCACATTGATGCCTGAGTGAGATCGAGGTCGCGCAGCGACCGAGATCGATCTCACATCTAGGCCTCCGGCCCGTTTGATTTTAGAGCAAACTTTTTCAAAGACCTGGCTGCAGGAACTACTGAACCGATTTACATCTCGTTTTTGCCCTGGCAGGTAATTGTCTCTAGTTTTACGGAAAATACCCGCGAGTATCAGCATTTGAGGATAGTGGGTCAAAAGTGACTCTAAACATGGGCAATTCTTTAAAGACCTGGCTGCAAGCTCCTACCGGTCCTGGGACAATCTGGCGGTACTGGGAGAATCGTCATGGCCCTGTGAGAGGGAAAATACCGCCGATTCACAAGATGCGAAATGAGGCGGTAATTGACGTTTGAGTAGTGCTAGGTCAGCTAAAAAGGTCTCCCCAAAACAGTCTGTCGCGCGGGATTTGCTGAAAAACGTGCTTTACATCGCGCGCACGTGAGTTCTTGCTGTCCACGGGCCGGGAGCCTATTCTTCGCGGAGCGAGAATAGGTTGCATTGGAGCCAAAGTAGCATTGGGTAATATTGATTGACGTCCAATTGTTCACCCAATTACCTGCTCTGTAGAAATCAGATGCTGTGTCAGTACTACTGCTAAAGCTGATCTGCTCCACAACATCACCACTCCACTTTGGAACACAGTTGCTCTCTGAACTATCTGCGAACAGGTAGTTCAGCACCTCCACATTGTTACATGTGATAATCCAGGTGGTCTCTGTTTTGGTGATTGTCCAGATCTTATCCACCTCCACCGGGGGTTGCACTGGCAGCTTTGTCCAGCTGGTACAGGAGCTTATAAAATAATACATTGAGGGGGATAAGAACTGGACACTCACACCACCGATCCAGCTGATGTCCTTGTTGTACATAAACACACTGATCTGTTCTTTACTACCCAGTGCAGAGTCCGTCTTTATCACGAGAGGTGTTGCCTCCAGGTCCCAGGGTATCTTCACAGTCACTTCCCGTCCTACAGCTGTCCAGTCTGAAATACAATAAATATAGTATCCACAGTAGCTTACTACCTTACTCTCGTTTTTAAGAAACGTTTTGGTAAGACACTTTTCAAATGTAAATTACACAATTCAGAGCCACCCCTTGGTAACGAAATTACCCCTCTAACTATAATAGGGCATTGCGGTAGTAAGGCAAGTTTTAGCGTGCCCGCAAGGTATAGGGGTAATTGCGTTACCTTGCCGTTTAACGGGATCGTGTTCAGCGGGTCAAAATAGGTGGGTTACAACCGGAATTTGCTTTCCACCAAATAGTGAGTCAGCCACTTCTTTTTATAAGAGATTCGTCCCTACTACTTAAATCATTGCGCCCGGCAATAGATGTGACAAAACAAGGTATGAACTAAGCAAAACTACACAAAAATACACTTCTACACCTATTACACACAAGGGAACGGCAATTTTGCATTTGCGGGCATCGCACTATAGACGCATTACCCACGAACTATAGACGCATTATAAACGCATTATAAACGCATTATAGACGCATTATAGACACACGAGGAGGGGTGAGATTCCTTCCTACGCCTGATGGAGTGCGGGCCGGGGCTAACGTCTAGCACAACCCTACTAAAAGGGATGTAGCTAGCGATAGTGTCTAAAGACTCCATCTCTGGAGAGCATACCCAGGGGACAAACCACACACCCCCTGTAATGGGTCTCTCCATCTAACATGGACTAACCCAACCCCTTAATCAAGATTCAAAAATTCCAAACTACTAATAAATTCACCCAGGTACAAGGTAGAAAACCAGCAGAGCCGGAGTTAAACACTTCATTATATTATACCCAGGGGCTCTTTTACGTTCCCCTGTAACTACCAGAGCCAAGTTTTGGGACGGGGCAACTACAGGGATGCCCAAATCAAAAGGGCTACCCTTGCTCCCGACCTTACATAACCTAACTAAAGAACCAATATATAGGCCAATAAGGTGTGTAATTCGCCGACCCCAGGCCACGGGGCCTTAATTCCGTGGTCACGAGGCGTCTCTTCTTTCCCTTTTAAAACAACGGGGCATATCATTACTGACCCGCCATAATCCCATGCTATAGGAGAATTATATTACCTTCACAAACCATCTAAGTGAGGACTCTCACTACCCTTATCTCCCCCAAATAGCTAGAGGACTCTCAGCAACTCCGCACAGGGCCCCCATCCCAGGAGGGCCCTTCAGGGAGCACCCTCTATCCGGGGAGCACCCTCCATTACATGAGGGCACCAGCCCCTGTAAAACGGGACTATCGCCCGTAAGAGAAGCTGACCTTCTAAATGATGGAGATTGGGCAGTGTAGCGACAGGGAAGGGCAGAAGAGTCAAATCGCAGCCCCGAATAGTGAGGTGGAATCCAAATGACCCTCCGAAAGGAAGGGACAGGGAGGTCCAACACTGCCCGCGGAGCCCAAGACAATCTGCCGCCCCCACCCCAGAAGGAGGGGCAGCAAAGTCTAGGGCCGCCTCCAGGACCCTCAGCAGCCAAGAAAATAAGTAAAAACATCAGAGTAACACAAATTAACCTCCATAAAGTCATGAAGCATGGGATGACATAATCACCGTAACCAAACACGATCACAAATTATCCTAGCCCAAGAACCACTATTATAGGGAAAACATCTAAAGTTAGAGCCAGCGGAGGATTCTCTGCCCTATATGACAAAAGGGCTAGAGACCACGTGCGAGCATCTTAATCAATGTAACCTAGGGAGGAACGTATTCTCCTTGACAAATTCACTGACAGGGACACAGTCACTATCCTTGTCAAACTGGGCACCAAATCAGTCATTTATGCTCAATGTACATGGACAGAGAGCTAGAATGCCCTCCTAAATTACTAGGAGAGTTGGCAGCCCACCACAAAAAGAAATAACCTGAAACTAGTAATTGGATCTGATACCAACGCCCACAACACTAGTTGGGGGGCACTGGTAAAGATCCTATTGGGAAGAAAAGGGGAGATGCACTATTAGATGCCATTGTAGATCTTGATCTGCATGTATCGAACGTGAATTGCCCCCACACTTTCGACAATGGAACAAGAAAAAATGTGCTAGATCTTACCATGACCAACAACCATGCAGGACATGATACAAGACTGGCAGACAGTAGAAGGAAAATGCAGATCCGACCACGTACCCATCACATTTGTGTTGAGGGACATGGACGGTAGCAAGATCCGCTCATTCTACAATTTAAGAAAACAAACTGGGCCCTATATAGACAACTTGTGGAAAAGGGCCTAGAAGAAACAGGACTGACAGAAATGGTAATATCAAATGCCGAAGAACTTGAAACAGCCAACGAAAAATAATAGAACTGATGTGTGGGCATACTACAAGTGTACCCCAAAAACATACGTTTCCGCCCACTCCAAGACCCCCCGTGGCTCAGTGGGGAGGTCAAGGCGAGCTAGGGAAGAAATGTTTGATAAACTGACACGCCCAGACCACGAGTGCATCAGGACTGGGACTCAGCAAAAGCAGCTCGAAACAAATACACAAACACAAAACACAGTCTAAATTTAAAAACTGAAATTGGGCTGAAGATCTCGATGCATATTCAGATGCCCAGAAGGTTAGCCAAGTGCTCAAGAACAGTTAAAGATTATAATCTCAGCTGTATCTTTGACGCAAATGGTGAACTATCACAGTCCCCTAAAGAAAACCCTCCATATAATGGCAGAGGTTCACTTTGGCGAGGACCACTCAACTAGACCCTCCCTCAAGGACAAAACTGAAGCCCAGAAGGGGAGTGGTCTGATGAAAAAACATTCTCGAAAACACGTTCATCAAGGCGCTGAGGGAATTTAAACCCTTAACAGCTGCAGGGCCGGATGGCATCAGGCCCATCATGATGCAAAAAGTAGCAGACATTATTGCTGAACCATTTGCAAAGATAGCTAAGGCATCGTACATCTAGGGGTAACCCCCAAATCCTGGCAGGAAGCAGAAGCCATCTACCTGCCCAAGCCAGAAAGGATGACTATCGTATGCCTAAATCATACGAACAATAACCCTTGCGTCAAACCTCCACAAACTCATGGAACGGTTAATTCTATGGCACATTGAGGTAGACCAAAAAGTACACAAAAAATTAAAAAGTCCCAATATGGATTTAGAAGAGGCGTTTCAACAGAAACAGCCCTCCATAAGTAGTACGCAAACTCGAAGGCACCCTCATGCACAAGGGCATTGCCCTGGGTAAGTTCTTGGACATCGAGGAGCCTTCGATAATGTGGCATTCCAAGCTATGGAAAGAGCCCTTCATGCAAAGCTACGCGACAAAAGAACAGCGGTCTGGATCACCTACATGATCTCAAACCGCGAAATAACCACGAACCAATGGAAGAGTCCCTTACTATAAGAGCCACCGGGTTGTCCCCAGGGAGGAATACTTTCCCGTTCCTATGGAACCTGGTAATGGACGATCTACTAAACCATAGCAAAAAGAATATACCAGGTGAACTACAGGGCTTTGCGGAGACTTATGTCATATAGTTCAACCACAATGCCCTCGGAAGAAATGGACCCTCTGCGGAATACTCCCTCTAAGGGACGCGACCCAGAAGGGGCTTATTCCATAAACACCTGGTGTAAGACAGTAGGGCTCAAACTAAGTGCCCTGAAATCGCATGTAGTCATATTCACCCATCGAAAAAGTGTGAAATTAGAAACCCGATCAAAATTCAGGGTAACCCTATCAAAGTGTCCGAATCCACGAAGTTTCTAGGGATTACCCTTGACAACAAACTAAACTGGAACGAGCACGTAAACAAACAAATAAAAAAAGCAAAAATATCCTGATGCAGTGCCGTAAAGTGGTGGGACCCACGTGGGGACTAAACCCTAAAACGGCCCTATGGATATACACTGCAATAGTGAGACCACCTTATGCTACGGGGCAATGGTCTGGGCTAATGCAATGCGAACCAAAACAAACAAAGAAAACATGATAAGGGTACAGAGGCTAGCACTCAGATGGTAACTGGGGCCATGCCCTCGACGCATCAACAGCCCTGACACAATCACAAACACCGCCCCGATCACCGACCATCTGAGGTACTGTGCAGCCAAAACTGCATACACCCTAATGGCAACGGGAGAATGGGAAGGGCCAATAAAATCAACCTAAAGACCCCAAAAGTGTTCACTTCGCATGCCAACACGGTATCACGTGATCTCAGAACTCTGGAAGCAGAGGGCAGATGTCACGATCTCACAACCCCGGAACTCACCCTAGACAGGGAATTCCGTTAGAGATCCCAGAAAGGGAGACGTTTTGGAGGATGGAGACAAGTACACGATAGTTGCACACACTGATGGGTCAAAAATTAACAACAATGCCGGTGCAGGATACATTATCCACTCTGGCGAAACAGAGCTAGCTCGAAAATCGTATAACACTGCCCCGAAGGAACTGTCCCGGCGGCAGAAATGTATGCCATACAACAGACGGCTCAATATTCCTGGATAGGGGAACAGCTAACGAGCGAATACTCATAAACTGTGACAGTCAAGGGACAATAAAGACCCTAACTCCACGACATGCAGATCAAAAACCACGATAAAGACTATCAAAAATCTGAACACCCTGGCCATATTCAACGTGTCATGATTAGATGGATCCCGGCCCATCAAGGGTACGATGGAAACGAAAATAGCAGACATCTTGGCAAAAGGGGTGCTCAGGAAATCGAAGAAGTTACTCTCATACCAATTCCCAAAGCGCAGCCTATGCAGCCCTCAGGGAGAAGGTTAAAACCGGACCCATCAAACAAACCAAACATATGGACATGATGTGGACCGAAAGATATGAGAGACCTCTTCAAAAAACTTAATAGAACAGACCTAAGGGCGGCGACACACCTACTCACAGGGCAACTGCCACCTTAACTACCACATGAAAAAATTAAAAAAAGTCGAGACCACAACTGTGCAGCATGTGGGATGGAAGACGAGACAATAAGCATGTACTTACTGAATGCCCCGCCCTTTGGAACTCCGACAGGAATCCTTTGACAGGCTGGGCCTCAGCAGTACGAAATTAGACACCATCAACCCCTTAGAAAAACGATCTCGTTCTATAAGAAGGCGATGAGATACTTCACCCCCCTGAAACCACCCCTTAAAGGGAGGTTTCCCCTGTGACTTGGTATGGCACCAGCTCCCCAAGTCTCCTGGGCCGAAGCAGTTGGCAACATAACAGCCACACCACCCGGACGGGGAACGGGAGCCTCATGGCACCCACCCCTTACTGGCTAGTGCTTCGCACTAGCCAGCGTCCTCCCAGAAGAAGAAGAAGACACACGCAATATAGACGCAATTTCGTAAGCAGCACTATAGACGCAATATAGACGCATTATAACAGCAATATAAACGCATTTTTATAGACGCGACGCAGTATAGCCGCATTTAGGCGCACTACCCACCCCAAAATCACCTTATAGACGCACTATAGACGCATATAGACTGAATATAGTAGCACCATAAAAGCTACATAGACCATATAGACGCATGATAGAAGCAATATAGACACAAATCGCTTTTTATAGACGCCGCGTCTATAAAAAACGTGCTTTTTTAAGAGCACTATAGACGTACTCAGACGCACGCTGCCATATTGAGGCGCAGTTGGGCGAACTATAAACGCATTTTTGACGCATATAAAGGAAGCAGTATAGACGCATTTAGACGCATTATAGACGCATTATAGACGCATGTGCGCGAAATCGATAAAGACGCAATATAGACGCAATTAATAAGAAGGAGAGGGAGAGAGACTAGAGGGATGGAGGGAGGGAGGAGAGGGAAGGAGAGGGAAAGAGGGAGGGAATCAGAGACAGATCAGACAGAGACAGATGGACACAGATCGACACAGACGGACAGAGTAAGATGGAGAGAGATTCAGAGAGTGGAAGAGAGAGAGAGAGAGTGAGACAGAGAGGGAGATAGTAGCGCGTGTTGCCGTCCGTCTGTCTCTGTCCGTTTGTTTCCATCTCTGTCTTTTTCTGTTCTCACTCTTTTTAGTCTCATCCGTCCCTATATCACTATCTTCCATCTTACTCTCTTTCCATCTTACTCTGTCCTTCTGTCTCAGGTCTTTATCCGTCTGTTTCTGTCCCTGTACCCCTCTTCAGTCCCTCCCTCTCCTTCCCTCTCCCTCCCTCGCCTCTCTCTCCCTCTCCTTTTTATTTTGCGTCTATATTGCGTCTTTATCGATTTCGCACACATGCGGCTATAATGCGTCTATAATGCGTCTGTACTGCTTCCTTTTATATGCGTCAAAAATGCGTTTATAAACGCCCAACGCGCCTCAAATATCGCACTGTCCTGAGAGTACGTCTAAAGTGCTTCTTTAAAAAGCACGTTTTTTATAGACGCGGCGTCTATAAAAAGCGATTTGAGTCTATAATGCTTCTATCATGCGTCTATATGGGTCATGTAGCGTTATGGTGCGCTATAGTTAGTTATAATGCTTCTATAGTGGTCTATAGGTGATTTTGGGGTGGGTATAGTGCGCTATAATGCGGCTATACTGCGTCGCGTCTATAAAATGCGTTTATATTGCTGTATAATGCGTCTATATTGCGTCTATAGTGCTGCTTACGAAATTGCATCTATATTGCGTGTGTCTATAATGCGTCTATAATGCGTTTATAATGCGTTTATAATGCGTCTATAGTACGTGGGTAATGCGTCTATAGTGCGATGCCTGCAAATGAAAATTGGCAATTGCCCAAGGGAACAAGTTCTGTTAGTTTTAATAGTGAAAAGAAGAGAGAGATAAGTGAGAGATACGAGAGAAGGAGATTGGAATTCTTGGAAATAGCAACAACAAAGTATGATAAGGGGATAATTAGTGAGAGAAAGAGGGAGAGTGAGTGTAAAATAGCAGACTATGTGTTGTGTAGTACCTTGTCAGTCATATTCTGTGTGTAAAAACACTGCAACAACACTTTCTTTACTTATATCCCTCTGCCTCCATATCTGCACGCTCCCGCGGAAGCACAGTGCAAGTTTCACAGTGAAAATGGTTGCGCGTAGCAGGAGTGATATTTGCACTCGCGGATATATATTGCAGTAAAGTAGTGGTCGGCATACCGGGCATGCTAGCAGGCGTTTATGCCCACCTGTAAACCTCTATTATGTGTATATTACAAATGTATCATACATCCGGAGATCTATAGGTCATCCAATATTGATTTCTATATACTAGGCCCTACTTCCTTACCCCTTTTAGGCCTAGGATGCCCCGATTCGGCAAGGTATCACGTATCGGTTCGTTTCGACCCGTCTAATTAGCGGCAGGACATGGGATACACCGTGCTCCGATTCCAAACACGAATCGACGTGGCTGGTGTACTTAGAAAATGTTCATAACTTTTTTTGCAAATTTTATAGAACTAGCGGCACCATGGGTGCGCATCGAGTAAGGATTTTTTGATAACCCAACCGGCTTAGCCGGGTGGTTCTTTTCGCCACTTTTAAGGGTACGCCGACCGAAATTTTTTTCGAGTGCAGGGAAATCTCTCACCGTAGGGTTTTAGGCCTACCAAGGATACCTCAAATATGAATTTTAGCCCTTAAGTCGAATTCATATTTTTGCTACAGCTGTTTAAAAAATGTCCTGTAAAAACGTTTTTGGCATCTCAAAAAAATTTTTTAAAGATAGGAGCATGAAATTGGGGATTTAAGAGGGACATGAAGGTGAATAACCACACATTTTTTTGCAATCCGAGCTGATTTCCGGTCTGAGATGGATTTTCTTTTTTCCACTTTACAGCCCTATTTGGCAAAGTTTCCGAAAAACATGTGAAAGCTGTAAATTGGGTGAAAAGTGCGTCTAACGATTATCTAATGGCCATAAATTTTGGGCGTGCCCTATTTAAGATAGCTGTACAGAGTTTTTTTTGAAAAGCCGTCATTTCAGAAATAAATAAATTCCCTGTATCTCAAAAACGGCTGATCGTAGATTTCGAGACTATGCTTAAAGAATTCAGAAGGTCCGATTTTGGGGGGTCTTCTGAGAGACATTGTTGTCCTACTTCAACCGTTTTTGCGTTAATTGCGGAAAAACCAAATTCTATGAAAAGGCAAAAGCTAAACTCCAATATCCTGTAATTAGGAATTGATTTAGCTAAGAAAGGACCGAAACTATGGAAAACTGTGTAACAAGCTAATTCCTTCAACTATTGGTCCATAGGGTCTCTATAAATCACCAAAAAAGAAAATCACAAAAAATCCCCGAAGATGGGTTTTTGTTTTTTCGGAATCGAGCCCGTTCTGAAGAGCTCAAGAAACTTAAAATCGGCGCAAATTGTGCGGCTTTAAGGCGCATAAACACGGCGCATACACATTTTTATTTTGAATTTCTATCTTGGATTTCTATTGGAATTTCTATCTGGAAAAACCACACGTGCAGATGCGCCGCGCCGCGGCTCAAATTCACGTGCGAGATTAAAGAGAGAGACGCACATTAACGTTTGTACGTTTGTCTCTCGCTCTCTCTTGAAAACCCGCACGTGCAAGATGCGCCGCGGGCTCCAAATTACACGTTGCATGTTATACAGATTCTGACGAGAAAATACGAGCACAAAATTCCATTAAAAATGTGTATGACGGACTGTTACAGTCCGTCATACACATTTTTATATGGAAATTTTAAAAATTTTAACGCACACATTTTGCACTGAACGCCGCGCACTTTGCGCGGATTTCAAGTTTTTGGGCGTTCAGAAAGGGCTCGATTTCCCTCTTTCCACACAGCAGCCAAAATAAGCAATTTTGCCAGCAAAGAAATGGTGATAAGTTATGACCAAAAACGTCAAATTTTAATTTTAATCTTAACGTTGGTGTGTTGCTGACCCTAGGAGAAAATGTCTCTCAGAAGACCCCCCCAAAATCGGACCTTCTGAATCGTTTAAGCATATATATATAGTCTCAGGTCTCTACGATCAGCATTCAGCCGTTTTTGAGATACAGGGAATTTATTTATTCTCAAATGACGGCTTTCACAAAAAAACTCTGTACATTATCTCAAATAAGGACACGCCCAAAATTTATGGCCACTTAGATAATCGTTAGACGCAACTTTTCACCAATTTACAGCTTTCACATGGTTTCGGAACTTTGCCAAATAGGGCGTTTAAAGTGAAAAAAAGAAATCCATCTCAGGACCGGAAATCAGCTCGGATTGCAAAAAAAATGTGTGGTTATTCACCTTCATGTCCTCTTCAAATCCCCAAATTTTTGAGATGCCAAAAAACGTTTTTACGGACATGTTTTTTTAAACAGCTGTAGCAAAAATATGATTCGATTTAAGGGCTAAAATTGCATATTTGAGGTATCCTCATGGTATGGTAAGCGGTAAAGGTGACCCGTCCTGGAATTATATTTTATTTGGCCAACTCAACCATTTCTTGACCAATATTGAAAATATTGGGGGCACGCTTTGGAAAGAGGGACATTGAGCTCTTTCAGATGAGCCCAAAGAAAATCAAACTCAGCGCAAAAGTGCGCGGGCTTTGCGCGGCGGCAATGCGCAAAATGCTCGTTTTCCCCCTACGCCCGCGCAATTTGCGCCATTTTCATGTCAGTTGAGTCATTTAAAGAGCTTAATGTCTCTTTCCAATGAGCCCAAGATTTTGCAAATTGTCAGAAAATGGTGAGTATGGCCAAAAACGTTTTAACATTCTCAGGACGGGTCACCTCTATCCGCTGACTCCTGGTAATGGCCCTACAACCCTCGGTGAAGATTTCCTGACACTCGAAAAATATTTCGGTCGG
>CM035361.1:5738457-5799815 GCA_020137815.1 Hormiphora californensis | reverse complement strand
TTCTACAGGTATTGTGGAGCGCTAATATTTCGGAACTATAAATTCATGAGATGAATAATTGGTTTGGCCAAAATTGATCATGAAAAAAATCCATTTTTGATAAGAATGAGCATTGTCAATCATTCCAAACAAGAATTATTGCATTATGTGTTCATAATGCTGAGTTTCCCTGCCCTACCGTTTCACATGTCAGTGACATTGTCACTGCCAACAGGATCAAGGCTTGGTCATAATGTAATGTGAGATGCATACGATCTAGCTGTCAGTATACTTCTCACATAGCTTAGAGTTAGCTAACTCCCAATCACATGACACTTGCTAACCAGCTTTTGACATTCCAACTTATCTAACCTCTCACACTCGACTCGCAAGATGAAAATGTGTAAAATGTGTAACACGCGAAACGCGCGGCAGAGCATTTCATGTTTTGTTGAGTGGCGCGCGCACACACGTCCATCAAACTGTGTCAATGAGGTGTTTGATGAAGGAGTAAAGTCGAATTTTTTAATCAAGGGACAGGGGCCGCGCATTCAGAGAGGTCGCGCGGCGTTGTATTTGCGCGTGACAATCGAGATCAAGTTCCTGGCAATCTTAAGACTTGAACCCGGAAGCGTTGGAAAGATAATTTTAAGACCTTTTCAACGCAACCAAGATCAAGTCTTTATCTTATCAGGAAAAGGAGATATGAGCAAAAACATTTAGCACGCGCAAAAAGACTTTGTAAATGCGCGGCCCCCTGTCCCTTGATTAAAAAATTCGACTATAGTCGAATTTTTTATTTAAGCGACAGGCCGCCGCGCACTCAATTAGTTAATTGGTCATATCTCCGGTTCCTGATAAGATAAAGACTTGATCTTGGTTGCGTTGGAAAGATAAAAATTTTATCTTTCCAATGGCACCAAGAAAAAGTCGCTAGCTTATCAGGAACCGGAAATCGATTTCAAGCGCTGCATTTTGATGCGTGGCGGCCTGTCGCTTAAATAAAAAATTGGACTTTATAGCTCGTCACTGTGCGCGCGGCTCTAGTTGCTACACCGTTGCCCCTCGCAACGAAAGTGTGACCAAAATGGTCCCTCTACCGATTTAGTTAGTATACCAAAATGTCGTTTTCGAATTCTAACCCTGCTGTGGTGGGAGAAATGGCTCACCCTAGAACAATTGCAAGTTAATAGCAAAAATGCATAATAACCTGTAAATCACATGTAATTCGAAGTTCAAACTAGTTTTGAAATAGTTTTGAAATTTTTTTAGAAAAATTTTAGTTTTAAAATAGCTTTTGAAATAGTTTTGAAATAGCTTTTGAAATAGTTTTGAAATAGCTTTTGAAATAGCTTTTGAAATAGCTTTTGAAATAGCTTTTGAAATGGCTTTGGACGGGTGGTAGAAATGGCTCATGTGGCTCATCTGGCAGCTGCACGATTATTATGAACACAAGGACATTCATATAAAAGCGAAAAACAGTGTACCCGACTAATTTTAATACGCTGAATCACGTGAGCAACTCTGGCAAGCGCTCAGATGTGAAGAAAGTGCCCTAATTGAGCATAATTGGGTGTAATTGACCGGACTTACAACTTTTCTCCTAAAAACGCTAGAAGTTAATGTGAGGGCACTTTTCCGACTAACTTTGATACGCTGATTCACGTAAGCAACTTTTCCAAGCCCTAAGAGGCGGGGAAATTGCCCTAATTGAGTCTGATTGGGTCTAATTGACCATAATTGCTCAATTAGGGCATTTTCTTCACCTCTGAGGGCTTGGAAAAGTTTTTTACGTGATTCAGCGTATCAAAGTTAGTCGGAAAAGTGCCCTCACATTAACTTCTAGCGTTTTCAGGAGAAAAGTTGTAAGTCTGGTCAATTACACCCAATTATGCTCAATTAGGGCACTTTCTTCACATCTGACCGCTTGCCAGAGTTGCTCACGTGATTCAGCGTACTAAAATTAGTCGGGTACACTAGTTTTCGCTTTTATATGAATGTCCTTGTGTTCATAATGATCGTGCAGCTGCCAGATGAGCCACATGAGCCGTTTCTACCACCCGTCCAAAGCTGTTTCAAAAGCCATTTCAAAAGCTATTTCAAAAGCTATTTCAAAAGCTATTTCAAAAGCTATTTCATATAAAAGCGAAAACCAGTGTACCCGACTAATTTTAATACGCTGAATCACGTGAGCAACTCTGGCAAGCGCTCAGATGTGAAGAAAGTGCCCTAATTGAGCATAATTGGGTGTAATTGACCGGACTTACAACTTTTCTCCTGAAAACGTTAGAAGTTAATGTGAGGGCACTTTTCCGACTAACTTTGATACGCTGAATCACGTGAGCAACTCTGGCAAGCGCTCAGATGTGAAGAAAGTGCCTTAATTGAGCATAATTGGGTGTAATTGACCGGACTTACAACTTTTCTCCTGAAAACGCTATCTGAAGTTAATGTGAGGGCACTTTTCCGACTAACTTTGATACGCTGAATCACGTAAAAAACTTTTCCAAGCCCTCAGAGGTGAAGAAAGTGCCCTAATTGAGCAATTATGGTCAATTAGACCCAATCAGACTCAATTAGGGCAATTTCCCCGCCTCTTAGGGCTTGGAAAAGTTGCTTACGTGATTCAGCGTATCAAAGTTAGTCGGAAAAGTGCCCTCACATTAACTTCTAGCGTTTCCAGGAGAAAAGTTGTAAGTCCGGTCAATTACACCCAATTATGCTCAATTAGGGCACTTTCTTCACATCTGAGCGCTTGCCAGAGTTGCTCACGTGATTCAGCGTATTCAAATTAGTCGGGTACACTGGTTTTCGCTTTTATATGAATGTCCTTGTGTTCATAATGATCGTGCAGCTGCCAGATGAGCCACATGAGCCATTTCTACCACCCTTCCAAAGCCATTTCAAAAACTATTTCAAAAGCTATTTCAAAAGCTATTTCAAAAGCTATTTCAAAAGCTATTTCAAAACTATTTCAAAAGCTATTTCAAAACTATTTCAAAAGCTATTTCAAAACTAAAATTTTTCTAAAAAAATTTCAAAACTATTTCAAAACTAGTTTGAACTTCGAATTACAAGTGATTTACAGGTTATTATGCATTTTTGCTATTAACTTGCAATTGTTCTAGGGTGAGCCATTTCTCCCACCACACACACCCCTGGCCCCACTCCAGCTATAGTACTCCACCTCTAAACTTGCACGTGCAAAATGCCATATTTGGTAAAAATATCATCACCCATCATTTCCCTATTTGCTTTAATAATAGTATGATTATGCGATCTAACCCAGACACCCCCTTTCGCTTGGGGAGGGCCTGGTGTGAGTGGGTCGCCCGGTCTGATCGAACTATACCTAGTCAATTGACCATTTCGTTCATACCGGGCGTACTCGTTTGCCCTGGGTGCTCCCCTTGAGAAGGATGGGACCTCTTTTCCCCTCTAGCTCTAACCGTAACACCCACGCCCCTTTCTCTTGGGGAGGGCCTGGGGTGAGCGGGTCGCCCGGTCGGATCGACTCGTCTTTCTTGCCGGGCGTTACTCGTTTGCCCCGGGTGCTCCCCTCGGGATGAGGTGGCACCTACTTCCCTTCTAGCGTATCCCACTTTAGATCCTTTCAACGTTCCTGTCCTGTTTTCCTCCACACTTATCCATCCTCCAGCTCCATACTCCTGCGGAACTATATTCCCCACAAGCCTGTGGATCTTCGAGAAACTGTTTTTAGTTCATTTTGTTGGCAATTTTGCATTTGCGGGCATCGCACTATAGACGCAGTACCCACGTACTATAGACGCATTATAAACGCATTATAAACGCATTATAGACGCATTATAGACACACGCAATATAGACGCAATTTCGTAAGCAGCACTATAGACGCAATATAGACGCATTATAACAGCAATATATACGCATTTTTATAGACGCGACGTAGTATAGCCGCTTTATAGGCGCACTACCCACCCCAAAATCACCTTATAGACGCACTATAGACGCATTATAGACTGACTATAGCAGCACCATAAACACTACATAGACCCATATAGACGCATGATAGCAGCATTATAGACGCAAATCGCTTTTTATAGACGCCGCGTCTATAAAAAACGTGCTTTTTTAAGAAGCACTATAGACGTACTTCAGGCTACAGTGCGATATTTGAGGCGCAGTTGGGCGTTTTATAAACGCATTTTTGTCGCATATAAAAGGAAGCAGTATAGACGCATTATAGACGCATTATAGCCGCATGTGTGCGAAATCGATAAAGGCGCAATATAGACGCAAAATAAGAAGGAGAGGGAGGGAGAGGGAAGGAGGGAGGGAGAGGGAAGGAGAGGGAAAGAGGGATTAAGAGAGGGAGGGACTGAGGGAGGGATACAGGGACAGAAACAGAGACAGACGGATAAAGACCTGAGACAGAAGGACAGAGTAAGATGGAAAGAGAGTAACATGGAAAGAGAGTGATATATAGGGACGGAGTGAGACAGAAAAAGACAGAGATGGAAACAAACGGACAGAGACAGACGGACGGACAAACACGCGCTTACTATCTCCCTCTCTGTCTCACTCTCTCTCTCTCCATCTTAATCTCTCTCCATCTTACTCTGTCCGTCTGTCTCAGATCCATGTGTCCATCTGTCTCTGTCTGATCTGTCTCTGTATCCCTCCCTCTTTCCCTCTCCTTCCCTCTCCTCCCTCCTCCTCCCCTCCCTCCCTCCCTCCCTCCCTCTAGTCTCTCTCCCTCTCCTTCTTATTTTGCGTCTATATTGCGTCTTTATCGATTTCGCACACATGCGGCTATAATGCGTCTATAATGCGTCTATACTGCTTCCTTTTATATGCGACAAAAATGCGTTTATAGTTCGCCCAACTGCGCCTCAAATATCGCAGCGTGCGTCTGAGTACGTCTATAGTGCTTCTTAAAAAAGCACGTTTTTTATAGACGCGGCGTCTATAAAAAGCGATTTGCGTCTATAATGCTTCTATCATGCGTCTATATGGGTCTATGTAGCGTTTATGGTGCTGCTATAGTCAGTCTATAATGCGTCTATAGTGCGTCTATAAGGTGATTTTGGGGTGGGTAGTGCGCCTATAATGCGGCTATACTGCGTCGCGTCTATAAAAATGCGTTTATATTGCTGTTATAATGCGTCTATATTGCGTCTATAGTGCTGCTTACGAAATTGCGTCTATATTGCGTGTGTCTATAATGCGTCTATAATGCGTTTATAATGCGTTTATAATGCGTCTATAGTACGTGGGTACTGCGTCTATAGTGCGATGCCCGCAAATGCAAAATTGCCCATTTTGTTTTTAGTGTGTTTAGCGATTTTCCTCGCACGGGGACGGACTAAAAAAATAAGAAAAAAAAACAAAAAACTTTTAATGCTATTTTCTGCAGCAGGAAAAGTATCCAATAAAGTATAGACAGCTTCAGCTGCCTCAAACTTGGTAGACAGTACGTTTTGCAGACAGTGCTATTTAATAGAGCTTGTTATGACAGTTGTTTTGATTTTGTTGATTTTGGTAGGTAAGTGTATACATGTATATTAAGTAAAATATGTAAGGGCGGAATCACACCAAGATCTTCGAAAGAATTGTTTTTGTGATTGAGTTTGGTGCGTCGAAACAATTCTTTCGAAGATCTTGGTGTGATTCCGCCCTCAAAAATCGGTGAAAAATCATTTTCGGTAAATTAATTAGCTTGGAGGAGATTCTTGTATCAATAACCATCTCCATCAGGGTGCATCGGGGAAGATTGAGGGGCGAAGGCAACAGGGACGAGCAGCTATACCAAGTTGGGTAACTGACTCTATTTTTATATTTAATTTATTACAGTTTTGATTATAATTGCATTAAGTGTATACACGTATTTTAGTGTCTGACGGTGTATAAGGTCCAAATGAGGCACGGAGCTTTTCTGAATCAGCTTTTCAAGACGAATCCAACGCAACCGGAATTAGCTTTCTATCTTATCGGGAAGGTTCGGTTCACTCACGCTCATTTTTAGTCATTTTTGCCGCGCGAGCCAATCAGAAGCCAGAATTTCGAAATCCAGCCCTCTGATTGGCTCGCACGGCTAAAAATGAAAAAAGTGAACCACACCTTCCCGATAAGATAGAAAGCTAATTCCGGTTGCGTTGGATTCGTCTTCAAAAGCTGATTCAGAAAAACTCCGTGCCTCATTTGGACCTTATACACCGTCAGACACTAACGTATTTATATTCAGGCCGATGTTGGCCGCCACCCCCTCGAAAAAAAATGTTTACTGCTAAAGTGCGATTTTTAATAATGCGAACCGGGGGCGCGCATTAATAATAACATAATTCCATTTGCGCGTGCTAAATCCAGTTCCTGATAATGATAGAGACTTTTCATTGGTCGCATTAGAAAGATACAGTTTTTTTTCTTTTCAACGCAACCAGGATCAAGTCTTTATCTTATCAGGAGCCAGAGATATGATCAAAACAACCGACAAAAAACTTTCCCACGGTGCGTGGGAATTTTTTGCGGTTCGCTTTATTAAAAATCGGACTTTAAGGGAGTTGAATCTCTAGTGATTAAATACTCTACAGACAAAAGGTCCAAAATCTAAGACAACTTCACGGAAGACGCGGTCATGTATTTTGTACGTTGCATTTCTTCGCCGCGCTGCGCGTTTGATAAATTTTTAGCGCGCGGGCGTGATCCCAGCCAATCGAACAAAAAACTTTTTCACGAAAGAATTTGTTCGTTTTTTCCGCACACGTGTTCCTTTTATATTTATTTTTCCCTTTTTCCCGCTGTCATTTACGGGCGCCGTTACGATCTGGGTGTTTCGTGACCTGTTTACAGGTGCGCGCTGCCAAAAAAGTTTATTCACTAAAATGGCTCTAACCGTTTTGGCTAATTCAAAGTTTATCTGGTAGGAAATGTCAAGGCCTAAGTTAGTGTAAGATACGTTGAAGAATGAAGGGGCGCCGTCTTATGAATCTTTTAAAGTCGGATTTTTTGAAACTGTCACCTCCCTTTTCACGCGCGGCGTCGTATTTGCGGGTGACGGCCCCCACTTGCTCTCACTTTTCGGCAAAAAACCGCATTCATCGGAAAAAGCATAATTTTGTGAGTCTGTAAAACTTTGGTTTGACGAAATTGGTTAAGAAACTAAGGCGTGAGAGCGAAAACAAGTTTCCGACGCGCAAATAAAAACTCGTGCGCCACCCAGGGATTCATGCCCCTCGGGCATCCACCCTGGCAGGGGAAATATACAGTAAATTACGAAGTTTCGGCTAAAATGCCTCTAGCCATTACGTAAAACAACGTTAACCAATAAATTGATTGATTTGATTGAGTCACTATAAAAAGTAGGTCGGAACGATGCCGTGGTGCTGATCTCCTATTTCTCATGGCGTTCAGCGACGGTCCATTTTTTGGCGCTGATTAGTGATTTCTCTGCAGCATAGCTCGGGCGCCACCCCAGGCAGGCAACCATATTGGTTAGATATGCACCGTCTGCGAAACTCTCGAAAGAGCCTCTACCAATCATAGTTTGGCGGTTCTAGGTGGTATTGCGCTAGTCCAGGCTCGAACGGTCTGTGTCCTGTGACCTAGCCCGTGGAAGGCGAGTGCACTGGCCACTACACCACCCTGCCACCCAAGTCACTGTATTACCATGTAGAGATCACTAAAATAAATGTATGGATTATAAGTTAGAACTGGGGCGACCAGATCAGCTGAGTGACAATTTTAAAAATTATTACCATGGTTTCGATGAATAGGTGATGTATAATCCAAAAAGAAAGGTGATGTATAATCCAAAAAGAAAGGTGACGTATAATCCAAAAAGAAAGGTGATGTGTAATCCAAAAAGAAAGGTGATGTGTAATCCAAATCGTCCTGGGACGTAGTGACGTAGTGACGTAACAAATAACCCATGTTATTCGTCCCCAATTTAAGAGCTGGTCACATAGAGAGAGGGATAGAGAGAGAGGGAGAGGGTGAATAACAAAAAGTGAGAGAGAATGGTTATATAAAGGGAAATGATCCCGTGTCCGTCCTAGTTGGTAGTTATCACTAAACGCTTTCTCTCTCTCTCTCTCTCTCTCTCTCTCTCTCTCTCTCTCTCTCTCTCTCTCTCTCTCTCTCTCTCTCTCTCTCTCTCTCCCCTTTCTCCCCCTAATGATAAATGGTTAAATTATAGGGCTCGTGTATAATAACTGTTAGTCGTGCTATGCTAGAAGCAGTTGGTAGCTCCATTTTTGAAGCTATTATATTGGAGAGAAAATGAGACATAGTGAGGGATTGGTGGTGCAGTCACCCCTATAATAATTGAGACCACACTCAGGCGGCAAAACGAGGTCCAGGGAGCGGGTTGAGTGAGGTGATTGCACCACCAAAGTGAGGGAGTGCGACGAAAAGAGGGAGCGAGAGAAATTTAACGCTCTTTGCACAGCTCCGTGATCTCTATCACGCTCTTTCTAACTTTCTTTCTATCAGCCTTGCCAATTTTAGCAATTGGTTGTTAAAACTCCTGCTGATTCTACAAACGCCTCAATGGGCCCTAATTAGAGATTTAAATATTCTTCATCTCTCTGTTAATATATTCACAATTCATATTTCACAATGCATATACAGTCGGACCCCGATTTAGGGACACCCTCGGGGGAAAGGCTCTTGTCCACTAAATCGGGGTGTCCACTAAATCGGGGTCAAATTTAAGGTTAATTTCCTATATCGGGGGAAAAAAATCCTGTCCCTAAATCGGGGTGCCACTAAATCGGGGGCCCCTAAATCGGGGTCCGACTGTATCCTATTGATTTTGAAACCGTATTTTGTAAGGACACGGTGGGGCCAGGGTAAAAATCCTTCCCCGGCTTCATGCAATTGATCTCGCCACTTTGAACCCTCGCCCAGTTTGGTCCGTGTGGTTCAGTTTTCTTGACAATATGATATTATATATAATTTTGCATAATGTGCGGCAAAAAGTGCATGTGTTCAGCACGTACTAGCGCCCTGATTGGTCACGGTTGCGCGTCTTCTTACTGTATCTCCGTTTTCCATTACCGTTTTCCCACTACAAGCGACCGTGACATTGTAATCAAACAATTGCTTATCTTCCCTGCAGCTGATATCCAGCAAAACGATCAATACAACGAGCTGCGGAGACAATTATCATTATGCTCACATGCTGCACTGCTTCTGACAGTCACGCACTCGTGTATTATATTAACTCTATAGTGACACAATCTACAAGTTTACTAAACCCTTTCTCACCTGTACAGTTTTTTTGTTGCAGGCAGTATTTAGACTTTTATTCTTCTTCTGTTAGACTCTACTAGCGCACCCATTGGGTGTGCCTCAAGTATAAAAGACCTTTTGATAACCCACCCGAAGAGATTTGTACCTATTCCTTGCCTAGCTAGACAAAACAACATATTCCCGTGTTGACCAAGTTATTATATCGTCTCCAAACATTATATTATATATATATATAATATATTATATATATATATTATATATTATATAACAAATGACAATGACCGTGTTAACAATGCATATAATTACATTAAACAGTCTAGAGAGAAGGAGAGAGAAAACATCCTCCCTCTGTTATAGTGAGGGAACTTTTCTGAATCTGGTAGTTACGACTAGTCATAACTCTTACTCAACATCTATTCCCCTTGCTACAGCTGGTAGTTACGACTAGTCATAACTCTTACTCAACATCTATTCCCCTTGCTACAGCTGGTAGTTACGACTAGTCATAACTCTTACTCAACATCTATTCCCCTTGCTACAGCTGGTAGTTACGACTAGTCATAACTCTTACTCAACATCCCTTGTTATATTGTCTAATGTCTTGGCGTCTGGCTTTCCTGACAATTTTCCCTGGCATATAATATATGTTGTCTTTACTCTATCTATAACCCTCCCTTTTGAAGAAAGATTCCACTTTTTATTCTTTTCTCTTTTCTCCCCATTTATACACTCCCTTTCTTTCCCCTCTCACATGGCTTTCTTTGTGTTTCCTCTCAGAGTGCTGGACTCTGAGCTGCCTATCATCACCCTCTAGTTTCTGTGTGTTCCTGTATAAACAGTTCAACCTTGAAGTTATAGAGTTCATGTGTTGCCACGCTTGATATTAGTCTCATCTTCAGTTCAACCTTCCTCTTGTTCATACTTTGTGAAGCTTGGACACCGTGTGTCAGGCGACTCCTCTTAAAAACTAACCAAATTGTTTGGGAAGCGTGTATCTGAGACATATACGGTTTATGTATAACATTGCTCTATCTAATTGCTGTCAGTCCTCCAATGGTCCTGTATTAATGGGGATGAATGTCACGTTCTGTCAAACAGTTCAATTATATATCTGTCAAACGACGCACACACTCCCCTCTCTATTATGAGTAATAGTTATAGATGGTATTATATTGTGTATATCTAGCGTGTGCCTCATAATTTATTGTCTAATTTTATTGTGCGTTATACGAGGGAATATAATGGGCCTACTTGTTATGTTCTAACCCTCCTTTACCCTCCTTTACATTTGTATAAGAGCAAAACCCTCTAATTTAGGTTTCAGATAATATAGATTTAGGACTGGCCCCTTTACTGAAAGTTTAGCACCTCGGTACGGAGTGGCTTAGGCCTTAGAATCGAAGATTATAAGCACTGCATGCTTGTCCAATGATTGGGAAAGATATATAGACTATAATACCCTTTGACTTTTGGGCAGGTCGGTAGAACTTCGACAGAATTTAGGGTAGGTCAATTTAGGGTAGGTCTGAATTTAGGGTAGGTGAATTTAGGGTAGGTCTGAATTTAGGGTAGGTGAATTTAGGGTAGGTCTGTCAGACCTACGGACCTACCCTAAATTCAGACCTACCCTAAATTCAGACCTACCCTAAATTCAGACCTACCCTAAATTCAGACCAGGTCTGAATTTAGGGTAGGTCTGAATTTAGGGTAGGTCTGAATTTAGGGTAGGTCCGTAACGTATCATTTATCAAAGCATTACAATTCGACATTAGATCCTGATTAGGTCGCTGAACCGCGACACGTATCTCGTATCAACTCATTTCAATTCGATCTTAGTTACCGATTAGGTCGCTGAACCACGTCCCGTATCTCGTATCAACTCATTGAAATTCGAGGTTAGACACAAATTAGGTCCCTGAACCGCGTCCCGTATCTCGTATCAACTCATTGCAATTCCATCTTAGTCACCGAGACTAAGTACTACTTAAGGCCAGAGGGGGGGGTCGACGGGTTTTTTGGGGTGTTTTTTGAGGTATACGTTATATGAAAGCGCTGGGCAAGGCGGATCGATTAGAACAGACGTCATCGATGTTGCGCGCACCGTTTGGCCAAAATTTGGGGGTTAACATTTGGCCTATAATGGATGTTAACCCCTATAAATCAGGATTGGTGGGGTCTAGAACATCCATCATTGTACCAAAGGCTTCGTCTTGTCTTGATACAACTTCCTGAAAAGTTTTATGTCGTTACTCCAACTACTTCTTGATTTTTGGGGGTTTACAAAATATGCGGAAAAAGCCCTTTTTGCCTCTAATTTTGCTCTTTTATGGGACATCCTGCCTAACTTCCTGAAATAACGGCTAGGACTCAGACCTTGCCGTTTGGCATAGTTGTTCTAGAGACCGTGTTCTTCAAATTTGGTGTAGCGATTTTTGATTAAGGCCCCCGTTCAAAAATTATAGGGGTTAACATTTGTTTTGTCCATGAAAATTTTATGTAAACCCCTATAATTTTTGAACGGGGGCCTTAATCAAAAATCGCTACACCAAATTTGAAGAACACGGTCTCTAGAACAACTATGCCAAACGACAAGGTCTGAGTCCTAGCCGTTATTTCAGGAAGTTAGGCAGGATGTCCCAAAAAAGAGCAAAATTAGAGGCAAAAAGGGCTTTTTCCGCATATTTTGTAAACCCCCAAAAAATCAAGAAGTAGTTGGAGTAACGACATAAAACTTTTCAGGAAGTTGTATCAAGACAAGACGAAGCCTTTGGTACAATGATGGATGTTCTAGACCCCACCAATCCTGATTTATAGGGGTTAACATCCATTATAGGCCAAATGTTAACCCCCAAATTTTGGCCAAACGGTGCGCGCAACATCGATGACGTCTGTTCTAATCGATCCGCCTTGCCCAGCGCTTTCATATAACGTATACCTCAAAAAACACCCCAAAAAACCCGTCGACCCCCCCCTCTGGCCTTAAGGGTACGCTAACCAAAAATTTTTTTCGAGTGCAGGGAAATCTCTCACCGTAGGGTTGTAGGCCATGCCAAGGAGACCTCAAATATGCAATTTGAGCTCTCAAGTCGAATTCATATTTTTGCTACAGCTGCTTGAAAAATGAACTGAAAATAAGTTTTTGGCATCTCAAAAAATTTTTTTGAAAGATAGGAGCATGAAAATTTGGGGATTTGAAGAGGACATGAAGGTGAATAACCACAAAATTTTTTTTTGCAATCCGAGCTGATTTCCGGTCCTGAGATGGATTTCTTTTTTTCCACTTTAACGCCCTATTTGGCAAAGTTCCGAAAACATGTGAAAGCTGTAAATTGGTGAAAAGTTGCGTCTAACGATTATCTAAGTGGCCATAAATTTTGGGTGCGTCCTTATTTGAGATAAGCTGTACAGAGTTTTTTTCGTGAAAGCCGTCATTTCAGAAATAAATAAATCCCCTGTATCTCAAAAACGGCTGATCGTAGAGACCTGAGACTATGCTTAAACGATTCAGAAGGTCCGATTTTGGGGGGGTCTTCTGAGAGACATTTTGCTCCTACTTCAACCGTTTTTGCTGTAATTGCGAAAAACAAAAACCCATCTTCGCCATCGTGGATTTTTTGTGATTTTGTTTTTGGTGATTATAGGGACCCATATGGACCAAATAGTGAAGGAATTAGCTTGTTACACATTTTTCCATAGTTTCGGTCCTTTCTTAGCTAAAATTCCCTAATTACAGGATATTGGAGTTTAGCTTTTGCCCTTTTCATAGAATTTGTTTTTCGCAATTACAGCAAAAACGGTTGAAGTAGGAGCAAAATGTCTCTCAGAAGACCCCCCCAAAATCGGACCTTCTGAATCGTTTAAGCATAGTCTCAGGTCTCTACGATCAGCCGTTTTTGAGATACAGGGGATTTATTTATTTCTGAAATGACGGCTTTCACGAAAAAAAACTCTGTACAGCTTATCTCAAATAAGGACGCGCCCAAAATTTATGGCCACTTAGATAATCGTTAGACGCAACTTTTCACCAATTTACAGCTTTCACATGTTTTCGGAACTTTGCCAAATAGGGCGTTAAAGTGGAAAAAAAGAAATCCATCTCAGGACCGGAAATCAGCTCGGATTGCAAAAAAAATTTTTGTGGTTATTCACCTTCATGTCCTCTTCAAATCCCCAAATTTTCATGCTCCTATCTTTCAAAAAATTTTTTTGAGATGCCAAAAACGTATTTACAGGACATTTTTTAAACAGCTGTAGCAAAAATATGAATTCGACTTGAGAGCTCAAATTGCATATTTGAGGTCTCCTTGGCATGGCCTACAACCCTACGGTGAGAGATTTCCCTGCACTCGAAAAAAATTTTTGGTTAGCGTACCCTTAAAGTAGGTGAACTGAGTTAGGTGATAGGTCGGTAGACTGTGTTCTGTATTGCATCAAATGAAATTAGAACTGTTTGACTGCTCACTTATTAGTTTATGCACGTAGACTTTAAGAGTTCCATCCTGAGTTGAAACCTGAAAAAAAATTCGTTTGCCACCTCATTTGTGTCTAACCTCGAATTCCAATGAGTTGATACGAGATACGGGACGCGGTTTAGCGACCTAATCGGTGACTAAGATCGAATTGCAATGAGTTGATAGGAGATACGGGACGCGGTTCAGGGACCTAATTTGTGTCTAACCTCGAATTTCAATGAGTTGATACGAGATACGGGACGTGGTTCAGCGACCTAATCGGTGACTAAGATCGAATCGAAATGAGTTGATACGAGATACGGGACACGGTTCAGCGACCTAATCAGAACCTAATGTCGAATTGCAATGCTTTGATAAACGATACGTTACAGACCTACCCTAAATTCAGACCTACCCTAAATTCACCTACCCTAAATTCAGACCTACCCTAAATTCAGACCTACCCTAAATTAACCTACCCTAAATTCTGTCGAAGTTCTACCGACCTGCCGACTTTTGAATTTACTTAATAATCAAACATTGGTATATTCTCGGACTATCGCTTTGATAACAGTATTAACAACATTAGCAGAACAATAAATTTACACCTTCAAGAAAGATAGCGGCATTTCACAGTTCAATTTTCACCTCTGACTGAACTATAATAAGTGTAATGAAAGGCTCAAGAAATACCACCTCTGTCACCTCTGCTAATGGGGGCTCTGTACACAAATCAATGCATCGTGATAATGCAAACAGCATCGGAGCAATTTCCGATGCAAATTAACACCCAGAGGTATTGTTCATATATTTTGTTGTTCAGCTTCTCTCTGCCACTTGAATGTGTTAGTACTACGTGTCGCATATAGGACTCTGTTAATTATTTTACCGTTAATTGGCTGAGAACCTGGAATTTGTTACATCAGGCTATCTATATACCCCGGCTCTATCCGTTACACCTCTATGTCTGCAGCTCCCTCTTGCCATAATGTATCTCCCTGATCTACTATTATACCTCTCTAGCCCTGTATCTCTCTCTCTCTGTCAGTATCTCCCACTATGGCACTGTACCTGTAACTCTTCTGTTTTTTCTCTCTAACGCACCGGTATATAATTATGGAATTACGTATTCGATACTACCTATACCCTTGGTTGATATATCCGGACTGCGTTGGATAGTATTTGTAGGGTTTCGGTACATCGTTAATCAAGTCCATCGAGAATCGAGATCCTTCAATGGCAATTCTACTCAAATATTTGACCTTTTATAAATTCACGGCATGGCGTGGGACTTCATAAAGCCCACAGTTTTGATTGACTGATTATTATGTATATATCAAGCTGGTTGATATATCAACTGTACCTCAATGAATAATGTCCATCTAGGCCCAAATAACAACAACCATTGGTTGATGTTAGAGAATGAATACATTATAATGTATTCATTGCCGATTGTGTAGTATCTGATATAATGCATATTTTGATTTAATGCATTATAATATTAAATATTATTTGAATATCATATACATAATGTATTATAAAGTATCTCGATGTTGGTATTTGGTAATGATATAGGCTTGTCTGCCATTGATCTCTATCATTGTACACAAACAAGTGTGGGGAGAGGTTTTCCGGACCAAATGCAACAATGAAACCGTGAATATTTTGATTCTACACTTTTTGTAAAGTTGTACAAATTCTCGCGGTTTCAGCGGTTTCAGATATAAGGATCTTTCAACCACGCATAGTGAATGTAGAATATAGATTCTTGCTAGGAAGCTATAGTTATTTATTTCTCCCAAGTTTTATGTATTTTAATTCAGAACCATAATTACATAGTGATTTAGCCCACATTTTGACAGATTGTCGTGGAACCGGAAGTTTATCTGTAACACACTCTAGAAAAAAAGGAAAATATAAATTTATTCTTCTACATACATACATAGATGATCATATCTTCTTTGTATCATACTTGCCTTGCCTGACACTTGCCTGACACTTGCCTGACACTTGACAGTGTCTTCGTGCTACGTACAATTTAAAGTATGTACAATTTATCTATACCACGTATCTCAAAGTTCACTGTGTGTTTATATTTTCCACGATCCAAGAAATGTACACGAAAAGCGCTGAACTGTGCCATTATTCGAGAGCTTGAAAGTTTAAATGTTTCTGAGTTCAGCTATTTCTTTCTCTCGCCTATTCCTTTTTTTTAATTGTTCTTAAATATACTGTATATAATATAATATATTTTAGAGATCTTTCGGTCATGTACAACCGTGATTCTGTTTTGTATTGGCACGACTTTGTCCTAGATAAGATTTGATTTGAAAAAAAATGAAATGAAAAGTCCAATTCAGGGCCCAAGAACGTGTCCCACAATTCATTAAGGCCAGGGGGGTCGGGACTCGGCATCAATGCAATCATTTTCAAGAGATGCTGTAAATGAAATTTGATTGGTTAAGGGGAGCAAATAAAGGTCGTAAAAATCTAGGCTAATTGACTTGCTACCCACATTATACTCAGTTGATCGACTGAACGAGTTGTAGTCCATGTCTTTCAGACACATTGCATGATATGTATTATTTAACAGTCTCTTGGTAGATTTTGGCCTTTTGTGTTGACCAGTGTTCCCGGACCACCCTCACAGTTTACACGCACGTGATTAACATGTCTAATAATATATATGTTCACTGAGCATTGCTCAGAGACAGGGGCTGCTCAAGTCGGGGATTAGCCATTAGCTTCTTGATGGCCCACATTGTACAGCCAAATACATCATCGATCACTGCCTATTGTGTAATGAGAGGCCCGATCGATCCATATTACACAATGGACTGTCCTGCACATCTTAGCCAAGAAAGGGAGAGAGAGAGAAGAGGGAGAGAGTGAGAGTGAGAGAGAGAGAGAGAGAGAGAGAGATAGAGAGAGAGAGTGAGACAGAGAGAGAGAGAAAGAGAGAGAGAGAGAAAGAGAGGGAGAGAATAGAGATAGAGAGAGAGAGATACAGATTTGGCAGGAAATGATGAATTCAAGTTGTTAGTATGATGCTAAGAAGTCCCTGCCCACCTCAGAGATCAGTCACACACGTGTGCAGCTTGTCTCGCAATCAACCTCTCTCTCTCTCTCTCTCTCTCTCTCTCTCTCTCTCTCTCTCTCTCTCTCTCTCTCTCTCTCTCTCTCTCTCTCTCTCTCTCTCTCTCTCTCTCTCTCTCTCTCTCTCTCTCTCTCTCCCCCCCCCTCTATCTCGTGATGGCCTGCATAAAATATGAAATTATACCACCACGCGACGTGTTAATACCACTGCCGCTTGATTGGGAACCTGGCACGTGTAGTATCATGTACCTGATCAACGAGAGAAGAAGAAGAAGCTTTGTCGCTTCATATAATATTTTATACATCCCCCTTTGAGATTACCATAATGTTGTTGAGACACTGGGCCGTCCTCTCCACAAAATGTTCGCCACTACCCCCCCCCCTCCCAATATCCCTGGTACATAATACATAGTTGCTAATTTCACAACTTTCTATGTGGCTTCCTATAATTATAAGCCCACCAGCAGTTTGAACACCGTGTTTGAATGAACACCATGTTTGGTATGATGACCCTTTATATTTATATTATAATTTATATTTAGCTACGCTTTGAAATATCAAATTACATTTTGGAATATCGCACTTGTTGTTTTACCCATTATAACGTGATTGAAATGAATATTATTTATGTACTTTATAGTTAAGGCCAGAGGGGGGGGTCGACCGATTTTTGACCCCCATTTTGGGCCATTTTCGGGGTTACCATCATGTGATAGCGCTTGGCATACCGGACCAGATGGATATGACAAAAGGTGTTGTGCGCGAACGGTCTGGGAGAAAAATGGGGTTAACTTTTGGCCTGATATCAATGTAAACCCCATTATTTTAGGACTGGTAGTGTTTTGGACATTCAATTTAGTGCCAAACACTTCGTCTTATCAAGAGGAATCACTCTACAAATTTTTAGACCATAAGTCCAACTGGTCTTTGAATTATTTGGGGTTAACAGAATCTGGAAAAATCGGCATTATGGCTCCCCTCTAAACCCCATTTTTTCACAGGACTAGCCAATTCCTGAAATAACGGCCAGGATCTAGACCTTGTCGTTTGGCACACTTGTTCTACAGACCTAGTAGCCTGAAACTGATGTAGCGATTTTTGATTTAGGTCCCCGTTCAAAAATTATGGAGGTTAACACATTTTTGATCGAGAAAAAATCCACGTTAACCTCCATAATTTTTGAACGGGGACCTAAATCAAAAATCGCTACATCAGTTTCAGACTACTAGGTCTGTAGAACAAGTGTGCCAAACGACAAGGTCTAGATCCTAGCCGTTATTTCAGGAATTGGCTAGTCCTGTACAAAAATGGGGTTTAGAGGGGAGCCATAATGTCGATTTTTCCAGATTCTGTTAACCCCAAATAATTCAAAGACCAGTTGGACTTATGGTCTAAAAATTTGTAGAATGATTCCTCTTGATAAGACGAAGTGTTTGGCACTAAATTGAATGTCCAAAACACTACCAGTCCTAAAATAATGGGGTTTACATTGATATCAGGCCAAAAGTTAACCCCATTTTTCTCCCAGACCGTTCGCGCACAACACCTTTTGTCATATCCATCTGGTCCGGTATGCCAAGCGCTATCACATGATGGTAACCCCGAAAATGGCCCAAAATGGGGGTCAAAAATCGGTCGACCCCCCCCCCTCTGGCCTTAACTGAAAATTCAATGAAAACAATATGTTTTAGGTAGGACATGAACGGAACGCTGACTACCGTTGAGGACCTTATCCCATTTGAGGTATTCGTCGGAGATAGAATCCTATCTCTCAACCTCTTCGCCGCCATAGCAATTGGAATTCCAGGAAATGTCCTCGGGATCTACTACTTTTACTACATAACCCGGACCCGGGATCTCCCCTCCCTTTTATACCTCACTATTTGTGTAACGGATGTGGTCACCTGTATCGCACACTTCCCCGTCCTTTTCTCCCTCCTCACAAACCGGGACCCTGGACTGTTTTCAATAATGCCTCTCTGTATAGCGTGGAGGGTGATTTTCCGAGGCCTCCAACTCCTCTCCGTATTCCTTGTAATGATCCTCTCAGTTACCAGGGCACTAGTGATCATGAGACCGTTCACTATCCTTCGCAGACGAACTGCCACTGGCCTAATTTTAGGGTACATGGGTTTTTTGGCCGTTCAAAATGCGGCATTCCGTTGGGCACAGGATCACCTCTTACACCGTTTGGGACGGATACTGTTACGAGGACCTCCGACCTGGGATGGAGATTTACGGAAAAATAGATGATATTTTGTATGAACTTGAAATAGGCGTTCCAACCATTTTGATATCGGTTAGTTTCGTGTTCTCCGTCTACAGCCTCAAACTCTCACCAACTCTAGTTGCCATGACATCATCGGGAAGTTCGAACTCAAAACACAGCGCCAGTGTGACAATTGTAATTGTCACAGCGGTCTTCCTTCTAACAAACATGCCTCATGTAATAAACTTGACTCTGTGGAATGTTGATGCGAACAACTTTAAAGAAGGGAATGGGGTTTATGGGACGATCTTCATGTACTACTACACGTTCAATATCTCTGCGGTCCAGATGGTAGTTTTCAACGCGACCATCAGTCCAATTATCTATTTCTTTCGCATAACGGGGTTTCGTGATTGGGCCATGGGACGGATGGCTAGTGGTATTTATTCGACGCGGACTAGCCGTGTCACGGAGGTGTTTCCCATCGGTATTGGCTCAAAACCTGGGTCCAGGAGCGCCAGTGTGGCAAATGGCTGTGGGAAAAGCGTAGTGGGGTACAATAAACCGATTGCACAATCTAGGTTGGTTAGTGTGGTATAAAAAACTAATTTTTTAATCTCTTATTTCATTTCTTTAAAACATTATTCTTACTATTTTAACCTGATGTTACAATTCACTAACTAGTTGTGTGTTAATGTACCGCAGCTGTAACTTTGCTGTAACTCATGCATATTAAATATCTGTCTGTGTGTGCTGAACAATTTATTGGCACTAAAATGACGACATTATTTATTGTATTCTGAGCCTAAATGACCATGACGACATTATTTATTATAATATTCTGAACCTAAATTACATGTCACGAAATATTTATGAATGGATACTGGTTGAAATGTTATTCTCTGTTTTTGTGTTTCATCTGTCAGCACGATTCTTTTACCTGTGACGAACACTGCGTTTACTTTGACTCACAATTATTGAATTAGTGAACTGCATCTGACCCTAAGGTATACACTAAAATTCTCTCTCATTAAGCGAAGGGTCGGGTGCAGACCAGGAAACGACCGAACCGGGTTTTTTTCCACCGAACCGAACCGAACCGAATTTGAAAAACTTTTTTACCGAACCGAACCGAACCGAACCGAACCGAATTTCGGTAACCGAACCGAACCGAACCATACAAAACTTTTTCTGTATAAATGTTTTTCTAAAAAGTCATGGAGAGCACCGATCAAGGTATTGAGAATCATTCTCTGAAATTTTGTTAAAAAATGTTTGAAAAAATTTCAAAGTCAATTTTGTGAAAAAATTTTCAAAGTCAATTTTATCGTAAATTTTCTATGTCAATTTTTGCGTACGAATCGTGTTTCGAATCGGGAATGCTATATACGGGAATGGTATTGCTAATTAGCAGGATTAAACGAACCATGAATCGTGTCTCTCTAAATTTCCTAATTAGATTTGATGGGGGATCACGTATCAGCACAATCCATCTCGCCTCTCGGACCCACTAATTACCAACATCACTCCCGTTTAGCATTGTCGATTAGAAACACGATTCGTATACCATAATTTACTTAAAATATTTTTCACAAAAAAAAATTCACAAAATTTCAGGTAATGATTCTCAATACCTTGATCGATGCTCTCCATGAATTTTTAGAGAAACATTTAATTTTGTGAAAAAACTTTGTAAAATATTTCAAAGTCAATTTCGGGAAAAAAAATCTATGTCAATTTTGCCGTACGAATCGTGTTGCGAATCGGTGATGCTATGCGGCAGTGCTCTCGCTAATTAGCAGGATTTATTGAAACATGAATCGTTTCCCCTAAACTTCCTAATTAGATTTGATGGGGGATCACGTATCAGCATAATCCATCTCGGACCCACTAATTAGCAACATCACTCCCGCTTAGCAATACCGATTCGAAACACGATTCGTACGCAAAAATTGACATAGAAAATTTTCCATAAAATTGACTTTGAAATATTTTCCAAACTTTTTTACAAAATTTCAGAGAATGATCTGATCGGTGCTCTCCATGAATTTTTTGAAAAAAAAGTTTCTGAATTTGTTGACCCTCTCATGAGGACACGATTCGACGGGAAGTCAGGTATCAAATCAATCCATATCGAACCCGCTAACTAGCGAAATCATTTCCACATAGCACCACCGATTCGAAATAGGGTTAATACGGCGAAATTGACATTGAAATCCATACAATTTTCGTAAAATAATTGAAAAATTTTGCATGAAAAAGCCCGATTTCTGGGCATTTTTTGATCAAAAAATTCGGTGGTTCGGCCAAAATTTCCTACCGAACCGAACCGAACCGAATCGCCCAAAAAACACCGAATTTCCGAACCGAACCGAACCGAACCGAATATTCGGTCGCTTCCTGGTGCAGACTTTGATCAGGGTCTCATGTGGTTTTCTGCAGTTCAAGGACCGTCTAAATTATTAGACGGTAACCCACTGTGTCGTACACAATATGATCTCTCTTTACACCCAGAACTATAGAAGCTTGACTCAATATATCAGATCCTTTAACATCTCCAGATCTTATGTCTTAGGTTCCACGTGTCTGGTGAGGTATAAAGGATATGGAACTAAAGTCCATCCACAAGGAAGTGCACAGTAAACCGATCACAGCCCTGACTTTTAATCCTCTACGCAGGGAAGTCATTACAGGTGGGTCTTGCCAAGTTAGACTGTTAGTTTGTACAAAATAAGGTGGGTCTATAATATTGGAACTTAGTTTTGGGAGGTCATTACAGGTGGGTCTATATTGGGACTTGGTTTTGGGAGTCTGTTTGTGGGTATTATAATTGCTCACTTGGTGTATGCGTGAGGTATGGTTTCAGCAATTCGATTTAGGTCAATCTTGTTTCGAATCTACAGTAGTTTTGGCAGGGTCGTCTATTCTTATTTTAGTCGGGATCTGTTTTTCGTCAATCCGATTTTAGGTCAATCTTTTTTCGGTTAATCTTTTTTGGTTAATCTTTTTTTAGAGTAACATATATTTTTTCAATGAACCAAATTCTAAGCAATGTATAGATGGTCCTGGTCAAAACGATTATCATGTGAGTGTGAGACTAATCTGGGGCCTGCAGCAGTTTGGAATACCCGACTGAATCATTAGTCTGGTATTGAAGCCATTATTATACCCCCTCCGCCAGGGGGTGTAGGCCTAATGATCAAAGTGATGGGGGGGGGGTAAACTGACTGGCCAACAAAACAATTAGTATAGCCCCAGGACCCTGATTATTGTCAAGGTATTGGCCGTCAATGGTATACACAATTATTGCTCTGACCAGACTTTCATTACGTCATGTCTGGTAGCTTTCTGCTTAATTATAAAGTAGTACAGTCGGACCCCGATTTAGGGGCCCCCGATTTAGTGGCACCCCGATTTAGGGACAGGATTTTTTTCCCCGATATCGGAAATTAACCTTATTTGACCCCGATTTAGTGGACACCCCGATTTAGTGGACAAGAGCCTTTCCCCCGAGGGTGTCCCTAAATCGGGGTCCGACTGTATACAAACAGTGCTGCTTGCAGTCAAAATACGGTAACGCAAAATACAGTAAGGAGACGCGCACGGTGCATAACGCGCGGCAAAAAGTTCATGTGTCAGCACGTACTAGCGCCCTGATTGGTCACGGTTGTGCGTCGTCTTACTGTATCTTCGTTTTCCATTACCGTTTTCCCACTACAAGCGACCGTGAAAGTATATTTTGTAAAATTGAATAGCAAGCCACCAGACTTGTTCAATCCCCGGGGCGTGGCGAGACATGGCCGAGCAAGCCACTAGACGTGACGTCGTGGAGCAATAATTAAATTATAATATAATGGGGGAAATATAATTTGGGAGATTTATAAAAAGTCTGACAAATTCAAATTGTTGTTGTCAACATATCCCCATCCTAACTAGAACACTAGTCTCTTTACACAGGGTGTGAGGATGGTAGTATTCGAGTCTGGGAGGCGGAGTCAGGGAAAACAGTTCAGAACTTGCTCAGACATCATGGGTGGATAACATGCCTTTACTACTGGTCAGTAATTAACAGTAATTACCGATAATTGGTAACCAATAATTGATTTCTGCTTTGAGTTTTTAATCGAGATAAGTCTTGATCCTTTAGCTTTTTCCATTCCAATGACCGGTGTGATTTCGAGGTTAGACTGTATTACCCCCCTTTATTGATTCTAGGCACGAGGTTAGACTGTATTACACCTCTTTATTGATTCTAGGCACGAGAGTACGAGACTGTATTACACCCCTTTATTGATTCTAGGCACGAGGTTAGACTGTATTACACCTCTTTATTGTATCTCTAGGCACGAGGCTAAGCTGTTGGTATCATCTTCAAATGACGGACTACTGATAACATGGGGTTCTGGTTCTGAACCACATCAGGTACAGTTAATTGCTTGTGCTGTTGCACCTCCCCCGCGCCCCAATACAGTTAATTGCAGTAATCGTAATGAGCGCTTTGACTGTTAGACTTAGAGAAAGGTGGATGGGAACGTTCAGCTACATTGGTATTGTGTGTAAGAGAGAAAAGTTTTATATCACTTTCCTCTCCACACCCGGCCAAGAGAAGGTGGTGGATTCAACTGTGAGAAGAATTTGAATAACCAATGAGCTTGATTCGAACCTTACCCAATTTGTGAACAGATCTGGGCCCAGCTAAGCTGTCAGAGCTCAGACAATGGGATACGTTTCATAATATTCTGAATAACTCTTTCCTCCTCTATCTCTTTCTCCCTCTATCTCTATCTCTCTCTCTCCCTCTAGCTCTCTCTATCTCTCTCTCTCTCTCTCTCTCTCTCTCTCTCTCTCTCTCTCTCTCTCTCTCTCTCTCTCTCACTCTCTATCTCTCTCTCTCTCTATCTCTCTCTCTCTATCTCTCTCTCTCTCTCTAGCTCTCTCTCTCTCTCTCCCTCTATCTCTCTCTATCTCTCTCTCTCAGGAGATCGCCGTAAACAATCCTATTTACTGTGTGGCTTGGAATAGCAAACGAGAACAGATAGTGATAGGCCTCAATAAGTCAGTGAAGGTTTTTGGCGTCAATGGAACTAGCCTGACGACCCCCTACCTAAATGAAAAATGTAAGACCAGATTTAATCCACTAATCCTAAATCCAGAACCAAATAGTTTTGAGATTGATACCAGACTTACAAGGGCCCTAATTTTTGGGCAAATTATGGGCAATGCCCTGGTCTACTCATATTGAAGTTTGAAAATGATCATTATGTTCCTGATTTCGAATGAACACGTCATTATCAACAACACAATTTCAATTTGTCGGCGAGCCAGACAAAAAACATTGACCATATAACTTCAACAACATACTTTCAGGTGAGACAGTGACGCATCACACGGACCTAGTTAGATCAATAGTATGCATTGAATCCAGAATCTACACAGGATCATTTGATAGAGCTCTGATAATGTATGAAACATCATCTTATCCCAATGATCGGGGACTACATCTTATTTCTTCTGTGAAGGAGGCCCATTCAGCGGCTATTACATGTCTAAAGGTGAGTGTGTGCTCTCTCCTAGTTAAAGTAACAATCTCTCTTGCTCTCTCCTAGTTAAAGTAACAATCTCTCTCCTACTCTCTCCTAGTTAAAGTAACAATCTCTCTCCTGGCTATTTCCTGTCTAAAAGTAATAATTATACAGCTTATGATATGAGACTCCCAATCCTTAGTGTTTGTATATCCAGATCTCTGATCTCATGTGAGGGTAACCGGTTATTAGGCAAATTCTCTCCCTCTCAAACATATAATTTCAGGTAATTTCAGACCACGAAAGTAACACTTGGCAAATTCTAAGTGGAAGTTTTGATCGATCAGTCAAAGTTTGGACCCAAGATATTCAGTTGATACATAAAATTGACGGTAAAAAGACTTTTATGTGATTCAGTGCAGTGGATGATATAATTAGGAAAAACAGAGTACAGAGCTGGTGGTAATTTGATGATTTTAAATGATTAATTATGAAATGTTTGTGGTAACAACACGATTGAGAACCCTATATTCCAGGACTCTCTGGTACGGTGACAAGTTTGGACTACGTTCCACGGAGCAAGGTGTTATGGGTGTTATGCGGCCAACAAGAGGCATCCCTATTTGATCCCAAATCAGGTACAGCCCAAATGAAAACTATGATCATGTAAACATTTAATGAATTTTTGAACAGATAATTACATTTTACAATCCTCACTTTACTTCTTTTGCCACACGCTAAATAATTGAAAACAACAATAATAATAAGATCTAATCGTTAGATCGTGGTCCATCGAATCAATCAAGTGAAATCAAAGGTACTGGAAAGTATCGAGTGTTTATCCATCCGTACAGATGTGTGTTCTATGAACTATCAACTAACCACGGCTCACTAAATTCGCAAATTCCGTCCAATCCGCGTTTGGACAATGAACTTCGTATATTTTGTGCTCATCTTCAAGAACTCTTCTGGTATCACAAAATGGTCGGTGGCAAGTGCCAGGCCAGTTAGAAATTACATCTTTGATCCAAACATTCCTCGCTACTGTTGCCAAGGTTCCATCGCCTAGAAGGGGTTCACTTCCTAGTTTCTTGCCACTCATTCCGTCCACACCGGTCATGTTTATGAAGCTATTAACAAAGTTAATGTTCAGTTTTGTTGAATTTGCTATGAAGAGCTTTATACTTATGACAGGATCGACCCATTCTGGAAAAGCGCAGTTCTCTATTATGTACCTCACTTTAGAAAGATCATCCTTGGACTCCATGAGTAGCAGGATCTGATCTGTAAACTCGTTCACAAGGTCCATTTCGGACACAAGAACCATAACGAGATCTAGTTGTGCATTGGTGTTCGCTTCATATAACATCCTCAACACGTTCCTTTGTAGGTCTTCACGGCATAAACTGGTGCCTGCAACAATGCTTTCCAAAAAGGGATGACAATTAAACTTTATGCACATCATTAAAGCAAAGTCGCAGTATTCCATGAATCCGTCGAAGGTTGCAAAGGATTCCGTTTCAAGAAGACTCTTGAAGTGTTCAAGTAATTCATCTTCCGCCCATTCCACTTTGAAGGCCAGAAGCATTTTTGCCAAATCTTTGTAGACGGGAAATGTAGTACCTTCGCTCAACTCATCCAAATTACCTGAATAACAGACACGTGTAAACATCCGGACTGCATCTTGGTCGAAGTCGCTGACATCGTGTTCCTTTTCGCCGCCCTCCTCAATTAGTTCCTTGAAGGTCGAAGAGTTGTGACAGAGGATATAGGAGTTTACTTTTAGCTCACCGTTTCCTTCAGCGACTTTAAGGGAAAAGTTTCCATGTCCAGCTTTGCCGAGACTCTCAATTCCGAAGTTGGTCCGGATCCAAGGTCTGAGACCCTTTTTTGCATAGTCATCTTCGTAAACTTCAAACAAGACAGACAAATTTCCCATGTGCTTTTCTATTCGAACACTCTCAACAGGGTCCGTAATTCGTAAGTTTATCTTCCCAAAAACGAGATGCCTTTTTTCAAGCACTGTTGCATCTTCTGCCATAACAGTGACTGCCAGTTTGTAATTCGTATCTTTAACCTGTAATATGTTTCCAGTCTGGTCATTGAAACCGGCCAGTCCAAACATCAAGCGATCGTGTTTACTTCTCCAAAATGACGCCACCCATGTTGCGTAGTTTTCCTGGTGCGTCACTGCGTACGGTTCGAAATCATGGATGGTCAAAACAGATGTTGGAAATGTACAGTCGATTTCTATTGGCCGTAGGTTAAGACAGTTATACTGTCCGTTGTTGTAATGTATCGCACACTCTGCTGTATATTGTTCAATTTCCACGTCCAGAGAGAAAACATCATCGGTAGCTAACTCTTTCAGTCTGTCAAGGGAAATGAATTTACCCCAGCCTTTAGTCGTAGAATGCTTTGGCGAAAACACAGTCTTTTCCATCACTTTTCGATGATCCGTTCCAGTTATCCAAACAATCATTCGAACTGCCCATCTCCAGTCTCCGGGATTATTTAACTTGTTTGCATGAACGTAGACTCCAAGAAATTTACCATTTTTGCGGACCCTCAAGCGCCAGGAAAAGAATCGATTTATCATGGGGATACTAGTTTGTAATTCCTCAGTGAGTATTGATATTTTCCATTTCGCAGTAAATGCAAGGCTCGGTACGGGATTCATCCTAAAAGACGTTTGTACAAGGTGGGCCACGGATTGTTGGTAAGGGTTAGCGAGTTGTCCCGTCAAAACGGCGATAGTTGCGAGAATAAAAATCATGGGAGCACTCTGGATCAATTTCTTGGTAAATTTTTCCATAATTTTTTGTCAAAAATTTGAAAATTCATTTTTCATTCCTTCATTCATTTCTCGTTCATTTATGATGTGAGCATCCTAATTTTCCATCATGGTGCTATTTTTCTTTGGCTTGAATTTATCTTTCCAATGAACACCATAAAAATGAAATTGAAGCACCAGGTCACGTTGCAGTTGAGAAAATGCTCATGCATGATTTTGGCTCTTCCTGCGACTTTCAATGAGCTGTATCACGGCTCCCTTTTGTTCAATCTTTTTCAAAATTTGGGTGAACATTGGATAAACAAAGATCTTTGCTCACAAGAAAAATCAAGGTCAAAACTCAAAGTTCATTTTTCATTTTTGGTAGTTCATTCCACTCATTCAGGAACTAACATCCCTAAAGTCATGAAAAGTTTTGGGTTTTGTTTGGCCTATGCTCTGCAATGCCAGAGAGGTGTAGTAGCGTGTTTCCGGGCTAGTTTTTGGGTGTGTGTGTGTCGTGTACCTCCCGTACTTCCACCCACTTGCTGTCGTTGGGGAGCAGCGTTCCCTTGATTTCACAATTCTCTCCTCAGGTCACCAACACACATGGCTGCCCAGAGCGCCGTGCTCGATCTCCCGGTCAGGTCCCACCAAGGTAGCGCCGGGTTTCCCCGGTACCCCCTAGTAGTACCCTTCCATTGGAAGACACGAGTCGACAGACGAGAACTGTTTCGATAAAGAGCATGAAGGTCACCACCAACAGCAGGCGCACTAGTACTACTGTACCAGTCTTACGGTACTGGGTTTCCCCAGAATAGGTTAATTGCCGAACGATGGCGCGCGTTCATCTTCACCATGATGAGGCACCATTTGTGCACTACCACCTGCCTGTTTCCAGGCGTGTACCTCTGATCGGGGTACAGTGGTAGGGTTCGGTCCATCGAGTCGTCATAGCAGCTATGATCGAGTCGACCCAGGTGGCGCTGTTCTTTTTGTTTTGCCGATCTAGCTGTGGGGGGCCAGTCCAAAGGCTAGTGACTTGTTTTGTATTGCGCTTTTGCTAGTTGCGGATTTGCTTCTGCCGTGATGGTTTCAACAGACTCTACCTGATGAGATCAGGACTTTGCCAGTGTGCACTTTTGAACTACCGTTGGTATAGAATCATTTTGGTGGTAGCGTTATGTTTTATTTGAATAGACCGGATTTGGTGACTACATTGGTGAGTTTCTTTAGTTCTAGTGGCTCGTCTTCATTGTATATGTTTTCTTTGATGTTTTGATACTCTTGGGTGTATCTGAGGTGGTCAAGGTCAGGACAGTTTAGTAGTTTGTGTTTGGAGTTTTCTCTTTCCCCACATAACTCACAGTTGGGATTTATGGAAGGGTCTCTGTGGGAGAGAGCGCTTCCCAGGTTGTTCTGGCCCGATATGGTCAGTGTCAGACTTCTCATTGTTTCCTTGTTTTTGATTAGTTTTGTGTTTTCTTTAATAATCTTCCCGATAATCGTTGTGGTAAACTCAGAGCAATTTTTTGTCTTTAGTTCGGCGGTTATCCCTGTCTTGTATTGTTGTTTCAGCTTTGTCGTTATTTGACTCTTTGTTTGTCCCAGTGCATTCTGGGTGTTTTTGCTGTTTGCAGTCGCTTGTTTTGCTATTTGATCTGCCCTCTCATTACCTTCTATGTTTGCATGGGCTTTCACCTTTACTATTTCTACGCCATTATCTCTTTGCAGTTCGTGTATACTTCGTAGAGTTTCGGTTAGTTGTTTTGAGTTTGAGAAATTTCTTGTTAGTCTTCTCAGTGTAGTGCTAGAGTCGGTGTGGATCACTAGGTGCGACTCCTTTGTTTCCATTTCTAGTAGTTTCTTGGTTACCAAGTGTATTGCCAGTAGCTCTGCTTGGTTAATGGTGTTTTCGGGTGCAGGGATTCTTTTAGGATGATGTCATGGTTATGTAGACTATGGCTCCTGCCCCTGTCTGGTGTGTTGAGTCTTTTTCTATTCTTGACCCGTCTGTGTACGCATTTATTAGTTTGTTCTTGCTCAGTTGGGAGTTTTGTTCGAAGGATATATCAGTGTGTTTTGTCTGGTCGATGGCATTAGGAATTTTTAGGCTTGTTATATTATGAGTAATTTCATAGCTTTCGAGTGCGTTAGATGAGCTCGTGGAAGGGGTCTGTTGACCAGTTTCCCTCAGCCTTCAGGTGTATATAGTTATCGATACTTTCTTTGTTGATATGGTAAGTGACATCGTCCACTCCTGCCATTGTGGTTAGCACTATGTGCTGAGTGTGTTCGTGTTCTCCGGTGATCCTTCGAGTGATAGGGTTCTGTGCTGCTTCCAGCTTCATCTTGAGTGTTTGGTTTTTCAGCACTCTCTGTCCCCATATGCCAGGGTCTTCATAAGTATATTGTCGTGAACGTATCTGCCTTGGGCTGTGCATATTCCCCATTTTGTTGTCATGAAGTGTCTCAGTGGTCTTGCAGATCGTTTAACTGTTTCTGTTTTATTTTGGACGTGGGCTTTGTAGTTTGAGTTTTTGTCCAGGGTTATTCTTAGATACATCGCCTGGTTTGTGACTGGGATAGTGTAGTGCTAGAGTCGGTGTGGATCACTAGGTGTGACTCCTTCATTCCCATTTCTAGCAGTTTCTTTATTACCAATTGTATTGCCAGTAGCTCTGCTTGATTTATGGTGTTTTCGGGTGCTGTTAGTTTGCCAGAATCCAGTTTCTGGTCTTTGTCATATTTGTTTTGTTGTATCGTGTATCGCCGATACTATCGGAAATTTAAATGTTTCAATATCAAGCAAAAGTGAAAAAAAAGATATCTATAAAGTCGCCTGACCGGGATTTGAACCTGGCATCTTATGCTTCTTAGCCCAGATTGTGGCCATTAGACCACGGAGCTGTTGGGTACAGTGCAATTCAGATATACTTATCCTGTGCCGAGATTAGAAATTTTGGCAGAGGTTCCCCAGGGGCTCCTGGCCCCTACTCGGTTTTTCAAAGTTCACCCGGCCAGATTCTGGCCCGCCGGTGCCTGTTATTGGAGCAACAGGAGCCCTTGCACAAAAGCTTTATTGGCACTTGAGTAATGTTGGTATATATTTACTAAGTGTTATCGTGTTGGTCGTAGGGCAGGATTCCCTCAATTTGTGTTAATACCATTTGTTACAGTTGACCGCACTTTATTGATCCATCAGGCCCCAGGATCGCGGCTACGGGACCTATCCCTGGCCTTTCCCCAGAGAGACCTCCCTCCCCGGGTCCTTCCTGCGAAGGACCCGCAGCACCCACCCCCCATGAGATTAGGCCCTAGGCTGCCACAGGGAGTCAGAAAATCCTGTCACCTGACTCCCCCCGCAGTTTTTGGGTGTCCATGTGATCATGATGATACCTGACACCTTATTTGGGCCATAATTAAGAGATTTTCTCAAGTTGAAGCATGTGACTTGGGTTTTCTGTGATTGATATCGTGAAACAATGTTATGGGATCCCATAGCACCCCTAAAATGATGATTAATTCAACAAAATGAGTTGATTTATTATTGAAAAGATTTAAACCGAAGACAAACTCAACTAAACGAACAATTTCGATCATAAATCAACTCATTTTGTTGAATTAATCATCATTTTAGGGGTGCTATGGGATCCCATAACATTGTTTCACGATATCAATCACAGAAAACCCAAGTCACATGCTTCAACTTGAGAAAATCTCTTAATTATGGCCCAAATAAGGTGTCAGGTATCATCATGATCACATGGACACCCAAAAACTAGCCCGGAAACACGCTACTACACCTCTCTAGCATTGCAGAGCATAGGCCAAACAAAACCCAAAACTTTTCATGACTTTAGGGATGTTAGTTCCTGAATGAGTGGAATGAACTACCAAAAATGAAAAATGAACTTTGAGTTTTGACCTTGATTTTTCTTGTGAGCAAAGATCTTTGTTTATCCAATGTTCACCCAAATTTTGAAAAAGATTGAACAAAAGGCAGCCGTGATACAGCTCATTGAAAGTCGCAGGAAGAGCCAAAATCATGCATGAGCATTTTCTCAACTGCAACGTGACCTGGTGCTTCAATTTCATTTTTATGGTGTTCATTGGAAAGATAAATTCAAGCCAAAGAAAAATAGCACCATGATGGAAAATCTGCCCCTTTTTTTTAGAATGAAGTATTTGCAATTTTGGCGATTTTGAGTTATTTATACCATCTTGATCAGGAGAAAAAGATCTACAAGATGGGCTAAGTCTCGTGTCTCAATCTTCAAAAAATAGAGTGAAGTGTTTTTTGTGAAGTACTTTTATTTTTGAAAAACTGCAGAAAAGTGAAGCAAATGGCAATTGCTTCGCTAATATAATTCGGAAATAAATACTGCTTCGTTAAACTTTTCTACCATAGAAGTAATAACCGCAGAAAAATTTGCTTCAGTTGTTTGCTTCATTTAAAAAATTCTATTGAAATACTTCAATCAGCTGCAGATTTTGTTTGAAGTATTGTCCACTCAGAAGATACTTCACTTCATTTACTTCAATTTGAAAATGCTTCATAAATCAGTTGCAGATTTTGTTTGAAGTATTTTCAAATCAGAAGATACTTCACTTCATTTACTTCAATTTGAAAATGCTTCATAAATCTGTGGAATTCAAATGCTTCTTGTCGCATCCAGAAAAAATACTTCATAACTTAAGAATACTTCATTTTTTATTATAATATGTGCCATTTATAACACAAGTCCGGCCAAATGAAGTAATTTCCAAGATTTGTTCTTTGCTGCAGCATCATCATGATGAAGGTCGAACGGAGGCGATCCCTATAATAATTATTCTATTCTGAGTAATTATAATTATCGTTCACATCTCGAATTACTCATCCTCACCGTCACAACTACGTCACTCCAATCTCATTCTTCGAACTTAGAACCCCACATTCAAAGGTAGCATTATGTTCCAGTACCGTACTGTCGTAACGACACAACACAACCAGTTGTTAGGTAACTCAACAAGTGGAGAAGAGATGTCTGGGGGCCGGGGTGATCATGATTCTGGGATTATCTCTATGTAAGAGTGTCACTCTGAGACAAAGAGAGAGAGACACCACAAACAGTGTTGTCAAACACTGACCTCATAAGGTTTTATAAGTTATTGCCCTAGCGTTTGGTTTCAAATTTACATCATTCCGAAAGGCTAGGGGGCCAGCTGCAGCTGGTTTGAAAACTCAACCTGTCTGGAGTTCAAATAGTAGCTAACGGACATCCGTGTGTATCGTATCATGCTGCAGCGGTACAATGTTTCTGTCACTCTCAGACATTTGTTGTAAAATAGTAAAAAATATAGGGTAAGCCATTTCTCCCACCACACGCAGCTGCTGCTTAGTTAGCCACCATGTACATTGAATGTATACCCGTTTCGTTTTGTCTCTCCTATTGCAATTACAGGGGGGTGAGTTAGGAGGCAGGATGACCTGGGGAAGGGGGTGAGTTAGGGGTCAGGATAACCTAGGGAAGGGGGTGAGTTAGGAGGCAGGATAACCTAGGGAAGGGGGTGAATTAGGAGGCAGGATGACCTGGGGAAGGGGGGTGAGTTAGGAGGCAGGATAACCTAGGGAAGGGAGGTGAGTTAGGAGGCAGGATGACCTAGGGAAGGGGGTGAGTTAGGGGTCAGGATAACCTAGGGAAGGGGGTGAGTTAGGAGGCAGGATGACCTGGGGAAGGGGGTGAGTTAGGGGTCAGGATAACCTAAGGAAGTGGGGTGAGTTAGGAGGCAGGATGACCTGGGGAAGGGGGGTGAGTTAGGGGTCAGGATAACCTGGGGAAGGGGGGTGAGTTACGAGGCAGGATGACCTGGGGAAGGGGGTGAGTTAGGAGGCAGGATGACCTGGGGAAGGGGGTGAGTTAGGAGGCAGGATGACCTGGGGAAGGGGGGTGAGTTAGGGGTCAGGATAACCTGGGGAAGGGGGTGAGTTAGGAGGCAGGATGACCTGGGGAAGGGGGTGAGTTAGGAGGCAGGATGACCTAGGGAAGGGGGGTGAGTTAGGGGTCAGGATGACCTAGGGAAGGGGGGTGAGTTAGGAGGCAGGATGACCTGGGGAAGGGGGGTGAGTTAGGAGGCAGGATGACCTGGGGAAGGGGGTGAGTTAGGAGGCAGGATGACCTGGGGAAGGGGGGTGAGTGAGGGCCTGTCACCTTATATCCCTTTGTCACCCCTGTCACCTTATCTCCAATTGTAACCCCTGTCACTTTGCCTCCCATTGTAACCCCTGTCACTTTGCCTCCCACTGTCTCCCATGTCACTGAACTATCACACTCACGGGAATTTGAAATGTTTGTAAAAAATTAAAGAATACGGATACAAATCATCCAAATATTAACAAAATATATTGTCATCTAACTGTTCTGTCCTTACATTCCCACACTCCTAGACAAATACTCCTCTTCGTGAATAACCCGAATGGAGACAATCTCACTCCCGTTCCCTCTCATCGATATTATCTCTCTGTCAGACCCTTTCTCTATCTCTCAGCAACCGACCGGACCAAATAAACAACCAATCCGAGCTCATTATTCAGGTCACGTGACTGGTTATCAGCCAATCGATTGTTAAAACATGTAATGAACTGGCCTGTGTGTCTGTCTGTGTGTCTGTCTGTGATCTGTTTGTATGTCTGTGATCTGTTTGTATGTCTGTCATATTTTATGAACACGGACCTGTGTAGAGGTCGGAAGAAAATTCTTGAATCTCCAATCTCCATGTTTCACTCTGATATTACAAGCCGAACTCAACCAATTTCAAAGTATGACTCGTACCGGAACAGATTAATCTTCCAGATTTTATCTGCAGGTTCGTCTTAGTTTGAGGGTTGCCATAGCGTTTTTCTGTTTTCGCTCAATTTATCAGCACCATGATTTTAACATTCCGCCCGAAGGGCGGGCGGCCCATCTCTTTATGCTGCTGCAGGCTGCTGCAGGCTGCTGCAGGCTGCTGCAGTTGTAATTTGTGCGTCTGTTTGTCTGTGCGTCTGTTTGTCTGCAGCTGCTGCTCTGGAGTTACTTTCAAGACTAGCAAGAATTCTAACACATTTTATACTTCACTGCGTGTTAAATGAAAATTAACTTCGTTTGTGATTTTATCCAAAATATTGAAGTAAGATTGCGATTTTGAAGCACATGTACACTTTTGTTCGATTAAGTTACTTTTAGGCATTTTGAATACAGTTCTGAAGAAGTATTTTTAGGAATGAAGTAATTACTGAAGTATATGCAAGTGAAGTACTTTTTAGGTGCTTTTGTTGCTATTATGATGAAGTATTTTTTTGAGTGAAGTAATTACTGAAGTATCTACCACGAAAAATTATGCTTCAGTCGATATCAGTCTAGCAACGGAAGTATTTTCAAAACTGTAATATAAGTGAAGTAACCAACAGAGTAAGGCATCAATTTTGATGCCTGACATCAATTTGAGACAAATTTGATGATAGCTGATAATTGGAAGTCCTGCAGAATTCCTTCAGGATTCTTGTGGTATAAGTCATAAATCGTTTGACGTACTATTTGGGCTTCTATGACAATTTTAGTTCCGAAAAACCCTCTAAAAAACTTTAAAGTCGATTTTCTCGAAACTTAAAAAATGCAAATACTTCATTCTAAAAAAAAGGGGCAGAAATTAGGATGCTCACATCATAAATGAACGAGAAATGAATGAAGGAATGAAAAATGAATTTTCAAATTTTTGACAAAAAATTATGGAAAAAGTTACCAAGAAATTGATCCAGAGTGCTCCCATGATTTTTATTCTCGCAACTATCACCGTTTTGACGGGACAACTCGCTAACCCTTACCAACAATCCGTGGCCCACCTTGTATAAGGCCCAAAAATTTAGTTCAAATACAACGAGATTGAGAAAGCAACTGCCTCCTTTTTTAAAGAATAACATACAAGCAGTAATTTAAGCCGAAAATCACATGGGTAATAAACGAATTAGGAGATAAAGAGTGCATAATTTAGGTAGATAGTGATGCCTAGCTAGAATTTTTCTTCCAGGTGAAAACATAACAGAATATGTCAGTACACGGACTCAATACGGTTCTCTGGCGGATTACTGTACCACGAACAAGTATCATCTGGTGCATACCGTCTTTGTACCTGAGCTGAACGAGGTTTATTGCACCACTAACCGCCGTACTGTGTTGGTAAGTTTACCACTAACCGCCCCGTACTGTGCTGTTAAGTGTACCACTAACCGCCCCGTACTGTGTTGGTAAGTTTACCACTAACTGCCGTACTGTGCTGGTAAGTGTACCACTAACCGCCCCGTACTGTGCTGGTAAGTGTACCACTAACCGCCCCGTACTGTATTGGTAAGTGTACCACTAACCGCCCCGTACTGTGCTGGTAAGTGTACCACTAACCGCCCCGTACTGTGCTGGTAAGTGTACCACTAACCGCCGTACTGTGCTGGTAAGTGTACCACTAACCGCCCCGTACTGTGCTGGTAAGTGTACCACTAACCGCCCCGTACTGTGTTGGTAAGTGTACCACTAACCGACCCGTACTGTGCTGGTAAGTATACCACTAACCGCCCCGTACTGTGTTGGTAAGTGTACCACTAACCGCCGTACTGTGCTGGTAAGTGTACCACTAACCGCCGTACTGTGCTGGTAAGTGTACCACTAACCGCCCCGTACTGTGTTGGTAAGTGTACCACTAACCGCCGTACTGTGTTGGTAAGTGTACCACTAACCGCCCCGTACTGTGCTGTTAAGTGTACCACTAACCGCCCCGTACTGTGCTGGTAAGTGTACCACTAACCGCCCCGTACTGTGCTGGTAAGTGTACCACTAACCGCCCCGTACTGTGCTGGTAAGTGTACCACTAACCGCCCCGTACTGTGCTGGTAAGTGTACCACTAACCGCCCCGTACTGTGCTGGTAAGTGTACCACTAACCGCCCCGTACTGTGCTGGTAAGTGTACCACTAACCGCCCCGTACTGTGCTGGTAAGTGTACCACTAACCGCCCCGTACTGTGCTGGTAAGTGTACCAATAACCGCCGTACTGTGCTGGTAAGTGTACCACTAACCGCCCCGTACAGCTGTGCTGGTAAGTGTACCACTAACCGCCCCGTACTGTGTTGGTAAGTGTACCACTAACCGCCCCGTACTGTGCTGGTAAGTGTACCACTAACCGCCCCGTACTGTGCTGGTAAGTGTACCACTAACCGCCCCGTACTGTGCTGGTAAGTGTACCACTAACCGCCCCGTACTGTGCTGGTAAGTGTACCACTAACCGTCCCATACTGTGTTGGTAAGTGTACCACTAACCGCCCCGTACTGTGCTGGTAAGTGTACCACTAACCGCCCCGTACTGTGCTGGTAAGTGTACCACTAACCGCCCCGTACTGTGCTGGTAAGTGTACCACTAACCGCCCCGTACTGTGCTGGTAAGTGTACCACTAACCGCCCCGTACTGTGCTGGTAAGTGTACCACTAACCGCCGTACTGTGCTGGTAAGTGTACCACTAACCGCCGTACTGTGCTGGTAAGTATTGATAGAAGCAGTTAGATCAGAAGCTATGACAATGTGCAAAAATGCTGCTGATCTAACCGCTCAGTATTGAACTACATGTATTGTATGTATGACAATATCTTCCGTACTACAGTCAAACCTTGATTTAACGGACTCGTTTTTATTCATGATACATCGGGGTGCATGGTGTTACACTGTTAGTGCATGGTGTACCGATTACTGAAGTATAACAGCTTAGTCCAAACTTCACTGATACAGCTGCTGACTCTGCACACTCTCCCCCCGTTTCCATGACAACACATGCAGCTTAGTAAGAAAATACAGTTTCTTGACGCACACACTTTGTGGGGGTAATAGATATCATGAGCTAAATGGATCTGAATAGATAGAATATGTTCACTTTCACTCCCTCTCCTCCCTTTCTAGTAATATTCTGAACAAGTCAGGTAGTATACACACACACACACACAGCTCCCAGTGCCCCAAAACCCATAACTATTCTACTATTCTTATCCCCATTACTTTTTATCAGGTCTGGAAGTACAACTGGTGTGCCCCGGTAACAACTCTACAAACTAAATCGACCGCGGAGGGCCTCGCCTTCACTGGAAAATCTCCCATCCTCATTTTCACCGGTATAAAATCCATATATCAGTCCTAAATGCGTTGTCGTTGACATGATTTACGCCCTAATACTTATTTGTCATCACATGTAGTCAAGCCCAATCAAAATCTCTCTGGCATTTAACCCTCCCCTTACCCCTAACCTCCCTGCTTTACCCAAGTTAGATTGTAACACTTTCCTTTTAGGTGACAGTGAAGGTCGAGTTACAATATGGGAACAACTCCAACTTAACAACTTTATGTACAGCTGTGACACTTTCTCTCTCCAGGTATAACTCTCACCCTAGTTAAAGTAACAATCTCTCTCCAGGTAACTCTCACCCTAGTTAAAGTAACAATCTCACTCACCCCTAGGGCTAAAGTAACAATCTCTGTCCAGGTATAACTTTTAAATGTATAATACTGTGTGATTTTAAATGACTGAGACTGGTATATTGCGAATTGCGTGAAAACTATGGCATCTTTCGACTTCAAATTTTGGGACATGATAAAACTAGGTTGTAGCAATTTTCTCCTAGTTTTACAGCAAATTTCAATGTTCCTTAATGAATCTATTGCCCAAAAACCTCCTCCAACTTTACACAGTCATATCTCTGGAGTCTAATGAGATAGAGAGTTCACATTTTTAGGAGAGACAGATAAGACGATTTCGAATGTTTTGTCTGCTTTACGAGTTGCTACATTTTACCATTTGTTCACAGGAACTGTTTAAAGTGATGTAACACGCTCTAATTAGGCCAAATTTAGGTCATTTTACCCCTCAAAGATCACATGTCCAGCTGCATCTAGTGGGCTAATGAGGCCTTGAACACGCATACGTCACGTGTTACTGTAGAGCTACAGCTCTCCTTTTCCATCTTGAACCAGCAGACATGATCATGGTGTCTGGAAGTGGTAACAAGCTGTAGAAAACCAGACAGACTAGACGCTCTCTACTTCAACATATCACTCTCTCCCTTTCTCGTTATAAGGTCACGTGACTGGAATTGGGATCTCGACATGGGAGAGAGAGAGAGAGTGTGTGTGTGTGTGAGAGAGAGAACGCTTTGTAGACATTGAATATTAGTACTGCAAAATCGTTGTTTCTCTTTAATTGTGATCATGTCGAGATCCCAATTCCAGTCACGTGACCTTATAACGAGAAAGGGAGAGAGTGATATGTTGAAGTAGAGAGCGTCTAGTCTGTCTGGTTTTCTACAGCTTGTTACCACTTCCAGACACCATGATCATGTCTGCTGGTTCAAGATGGAAAAGGAGAGCTGTAGCTCTACAGTAACACGTGACGTATGCGTGTTCAAGGCCTCATTAGCCCACTAGATGCAGCTGGACATGTGATCTTTGAGGGGTAAAATGACCTAAATTTGGCCTAATTAGAGCGTGTTACATCACTTTAAACAGTTCCTGTGAACAAATGGTAAAATGTAGCAACTCGTAAAGCAGACAAAACATTCGAAATCGTCTTATCTGTCTCTCCTAAAAATGTGAACTCTCTATCTCATTAGACTCCAGAGATATGACTGTGTAAAGTTGGAGGAGGTTTTTGGGCAATAGATTCATTCAGGAACATTGAAATTTGCTGTAAAACTAGGAGAAAATTGCTACAACCTAGTTTTATCATGTCCCAAAATTTGAAGTCGAAAGATGCCATAGTTTTCACGCAATTCGCAATATACCAGTCTCAGTCATTTAAAATCACACAGTAGTTGTGACACTTTCTCTCTCCAGGTATGGCTCCACCTTTTTCCCATGCCCAAATTATAGCAATGCCGTGGTACTTTTGTCATTAGGAAGCCTCCCTTCCTTCGACACTGATTTCCGATAATAATTACAGGAAATTAGTGTCGAAGGGTGAAATTTTGTAATTTAGTAGGTAGGAAGAATATCGAGCTGATCTCAAGTGCAACAATAATAATTGTTGTTGCAATTGAGCAGCTCGCAATTTTACCATTACAAAAGTTATTCATTTTACTCTCAATACCACACAGCGAAGCTACGTCAATGGAATTACTAATTCCAGTATCGGGAAATTGACATTCGAATGCTCACCAACTTTCGTCAGTTTCGCATTCCAATAAAGATTGGCAATAAAAATGCGTAATCATATTTATACCTAAATTCTATAGAATATTTTAGCAGAAGCAAAATTTATTGATCATCCAGAGAATCCATCTCACTCTCAACTACAGTCGGACCCCAATTTAGTGGCACCCCGATTTAGTGGCAGGATTTTTCCCCCCGAAATAGGAAATTAACATTATTTGACCCCGATTTAGTGGACACCCCGATTTAGTGGACAAAACCCTTTCCCCCGAGGATGCCACTAAATCGGGGTCCAACTGTAGTTAAATTAGCAATCTCACTTTACAGGATGTAATGACGAGTGAGAGAAAGAGGAGTCTGAGGGAAATGAACGGTGAGGGTCACAGGAGCATCAGCAAGATGATATTCATCGAGCAACTTGACATACTGGTATGTACATAACATGTTACAGCTTAGTAAATACTGGTCTCTGATTGGCTGATAACCAGTCACGTGACCTAAATAACGATTTCTGATTGGTTATTTACTTGTTTCTGTCGGTTCCTGCTGGTACATAACATGTTACAGCAACTTGATATACTGGTACATTTGTTATGTTCTACCCCTCCCTATACATTTGTAAAGGAAGGGGCGCCCGAAACACAGTCTTACCAGGCAACTGGTACATAACATGTTACAGTGCAGTAAAAATGTGTTAAAAACATGTCACAACCATGCTATAAACATCACGTACAACTGTGGAGTACATGTCCCTTTTAGTGTTTCACATTCTCTGTCATTGATAGAATAGAATTACAACAAGTCAAAGTTGTAAATCTTGACAAATCATATTTACTGATTATGCGTGGCTAATAAATAATCAACTGATATCCTTATTCTTTGACAAACTCAACTTGAACCCTTCTACTACAGGTTGCAGCCAGCGAGGATGGTTGTGTGTATTTGTGGGGATTCGATGACCAGGCACTTGATGAGTTGAGGGATAGTGTACCAGGTATCATGGACATCACTATAATTTGGTAACGCAATTACCCCTACATTGCGGGCACGCTAATACGTGCCTTACTATCGCAATGCCCTCTACAGAGGGGTAATTTCGTTACCAACACTATAATTCGATCCTGAATAATTATAATGAGGCCCTAATTAGTAATTCTGATAATTAGGCCCTGAATAATAATGATTCCTAATTTATTAGGCCCTGAATATGTTTATTTAGTGAGGCCCAAATTATTGTATTGGGCATTGCATTCACTGATTTTTCCATCTTTCTTGGTCCTTTATCGTAGTCTGAGAGATTGCAGGAAGCTTGTTATTTTCTATTTGTAAAACTCATTTTCAGGTGGTAGTGAGGTTCTACAGACAATCAGTGACGATCCAGTGACTAACAGAGTGGCAGGTTTCACCTGTAAGCAGGTGTTTAGCGAACACACTCACCCAATAACAGGTTAGTGGCAGGTTTCACCTGTAAGCAGGTGTTTAGCGAACACACTCACCCTATCACAGGTTAGTGGCAGGTTTCACCTGTAAGCAGGTGTTTAGCGAACACACTCACCCTATAACAGGTTAGTGGCAGGTTTCACCTGTAAGCAGGTGTTTAGCGAACACACTCACCCAATAACAGGTTAGTGGCAGGTTTCACCTGTAAGCAGGTGTTTAGTGAACACACTCACCCAATAACAGGTTAGTGGCAGGTTTCACCTGTAAGCAGGTGTTTAGCGAACACACTCACCCTATCACAGGTTAGTGGCAGGTTTCACCTGTAAGCAGGTGTTTAGCGAACACACTCACCCTATAACAGGTTAGTGGCAGGTTTCACCTGTAAGCAGGTGTTTAGCGAACACACTCACCCAATAACAGGTTAGTGGCAGGTTTCACCTGTAAGCAGGTGTTTAGCGAACACACTCACCCTATCACAGGTTAGTGGCAGGTTTCACCTGTAAGCAGGTGTTTAGCGAACACACTCACCCTATAACAGGTTAGTGGCAGGTTTCACCTGTAAGCAGGTGTTTAGCGAACACACTCACCCAATAACAGGTTAGTGGCAGGTTTCACCTGTAAGCAGGTGTTTAGTGAACACACTCACCCAATAACAGGTTAGTGGCAGGTTTCACCTGTAAGCAGGTGTTTAGTGAACACACTCACCCAATAACAGGTTAGTGGCAGGATTCACCTGTAAGCAGGTGTTTAGCGAACACACTCACCCAATAACAGGTTAGTGGCAGGTTTCACCTGTAAGCAGGTGTTTAGTGAACACACTCACCCAATAACAGGTTAGTGGCAGGTTTCACCTGTAAGCAGGTGTTTAGCGAACACACTCACCCAATAACAGGTTAGTGGCAGGTTTCACCTGTAAGCAGGTGTTTAGTGAACACACCCACCCAATCACAGGTTAGTGGCAGGTTTCACCTGTAAGCAGGTGTTTAGCGAACACACTCACCCAATAACAGGTTAGTGGCAGGTTTCACCTGTAAGCAGGTGTTTAGCGAACACACTCACCCAATAACAGGTTAGTGGCAGGTTTCACCTGTAAGCAGGTGTTTAGCGAACACACCCACCCAATCACAGTTTAGTGGCAGGTTTCACCTGTAAGCAGGTGTTTAGCGAACACACTCACCCAATAACAGGTTAGTGGCAGGTTTCACCTGTAAGCAGGTGTTTAGCGAACACACTCACCCAATAACAGGTTAGTGGCAGGTTTCACCTGTAAGCAGGTGTTAAGCGAACACACTCACCCAATAACAGGTTAGTGGCAGGTTTCACCTGTAAGCAGGTGTTTAGCGAACACCCTCACCCAATAACAGGTTAGTGGCAGGTTTCACCTGTAAGCAGGTGTTTAGTGAACACACTCACCCTATAACAGGTTAGTGGCAGGATTCACCTGTAAACAGGTGTTTAGTGAACACACTCACCCAATAACAGGTTAGTGGCAGGATTCACCTGTAAACAGGTGTTTAGTGAACACACTCACCCAATAACAGGTTAGTGGCAGGATTCACCTGTAAGCAGGTGTTTAGTGAACACACTCACCCAATAACAGGTTAGTAGAAACAAACTGACAAACAGGTTAGTAGAAACAAACTGACAAACAGGTTAGTAGAAACAAACTGACAAACAGGTTAGTAGAAACAAACTGACAAACAGGTTAGTAGAAACAAACTGACAAACAGGTTAGTAGAAACAAACTGACAAACAGGTTAGTAGAAACAAACTGACAAACAGGTGTGTAGAAACAAACTGACAATTGATGTTATAGTGATCCAGTTGACACACAGACAAACAGATATAACACATAACAGATATATTGCTACAGACACCCCATTACATCGTTACAACTGTTACTGCCAAACACCAATAACACCTGTAATTGGGGTATCAATTAGTACGCAGCTTTACACACACGTACGGAAAACAATTTGGTATCCTGCTCAGCAGTAAAGCTGTTACGTAACCTTTTTTTCACATGTTCACATCAATTTGGATGTGAATTTCCAATTATAATTTCCAAGTGCACCGGGTTGAGGTAACAAATTGACCACACACTGATTTCAGGGGGAAATTCATACTCCATGTGGTCCAGACTTAATTTCTGTGGTTTCTCAAAGTCACATTCATATCCCCGGGGTTTCGCCACCACTGGCTTAGAATCCTCAGTTCAGTCCTCACCCACTAAAATGAAAGATACAAAATCTGCAATAATCTCATAGTCTCATATCTGACGAAGTTTGGTGCGATATCTGTGAGTCGTGACTAGAAGATGGGTGTGGTGAATGTTTACGTATTTTCATCAAGATTCTGTCGATTTAATTTCAATATTGGAAATTTTCTTTCTATGTAGTATCTAATGCCTCTCTAGCTCTCTCTCTCCCTCCCTCATTTTGTTTATTATAATCGGTGCACAAGAAACTTGTGTAATCTGCCACGGATTGTAAAACATAAAACTCACTCCCTCTTCTTCTAATCACCGTGCCCCATTCATTCAGTCTCTCTCTCCCTCTCTGATCTCTCTATGTTTGCTTCCAAACAACGCTCATTGCATGTGACACTGCGGAGAAAGGAGGGGAGAGAGAGAGAGAGAGAGAGAGAGAGAGAGAGAGAGAGAGAGAGGAGAGAGAGAGAGAGAAGAGGGGAGAGAGACGAGAGAGAGAGAGAGAGAGGAGAGAGAGCGAGAGAGAGAGAGAGAGAGAGAGAGAGAGAGATAGAGAGAGGAGAGAGAGAGGAAGAGAGAGAGAGAGAGAGAGAGAGAGAGGAGAGAGAGGAGGCGGAGAGAGGAGCAGGGAGAGAGAGAGCGAGAGAGAGTAGGAGAGAGAGAGCGGAGAGAGGAGCGAGAGAGCAGAGAGGTCAGCGCTGTCTCTCCTCTCTCTCTCTCTCTCTCCTTCTCTCTCTCTCTCTCTCTCTTCTCTCTCTCTCTCTCTCTCTCTCTCTCTCTCTCTCTCTCTCTCTCTCTCTCTCTCCCTTCGTTTCATTGTCGAATGCCACTAACGTCTCCCCAGCTCACACTAATCGCACAACAAAAACGTTCAATGAAGTGCTATGATGTTGAACACTATTGTTGTGCACACGCTCTCCTGTAATTGGCTGAGTTGAGCAGCTCGCAGGTATTTCTATCGCATACCTAACAAAGAGAGAAGGTGCATGTCGTTCCTAATGAAATGACAGGCAGAGAGAATAATGTCAATTCAGTCAAAATGAATAGCAGCTGTTATGAAACGTTGTCCGCGGCTCAATTTGTATGTGACGCGCGCGGTAGTACATCTGTAGAAAGTAGCGCGCGCGTCATTGTCAGTATCAACTGCAACAGAAGAGCCAGGTCGATAGGCGCTGACAAGTGGCAAAATTGTTCATACTTCATATCAATTATATTACGACAGAATGATGATTAATGACAAATAGGGATTATGCCAGGTGAATCATGACAAACACAACGTGATGATCAGTAAAATGGCTGGCATCTCTCGCTAGTTCCCTCAGATATGGTCTCTGCACAGACTGACAGACTTGACAAGTCAGCTGGTAGTTCCTAATTAACAGGAATTACCGACCGAATCAGGAAATACTGGTCCCTGATTGGCTGATAACCAGTAACGAGACCTAAATAACGAGTTCTGATTGGTTTTTTACTTGTTTCGGTCGGTAGTCCCTTATTACCAATATGTTTTCCAGGTGTTGCCTACATACCCCCAAGAGGAATGTTGGAGTCTGGATATCTGCTAACATGTAGTACAGATCGGACTATTGGGCTGTGGGATATGCATGGGGGTACATTCGTTGGTTATATCGGGAATAAGGATACCGAGTCTGAGGTATAATTATTGTTATTATCTCAACCACCCCACTAGTGGCCACTCTCCCCACTCTACCCCACTCTACCCCACTCCACTCCCCCACTCTCCCCACTCCACTCCACTCCACTCTACCCCACTCTCCCCACTCCACTCCACTCGACTCTTCCCCACTCCACTCCCCCACTCTCCCTACTCGACCACTCTCCCCACTCCACCCCACTCTACCCCACTCCACCCACTCTACCCCACTCCACCCACTTTCCCCACTCCACTCCACTCAACTCTTCCCCACTCCACCCCACTCTACCCCACTCCACCCCACTCTACCCCACTCCACTCCACCCCACTCCACTCCCCCACTCTCCCTACTCTACCACTCTCCCCACTCCACCCCACTCTACCCCACTCTACCCACTTTCCCCACTCCACTCCACTCAACTCTTCCCCGGGGGCCGATTTCACAATCCTACACTGTCCCTGCAGGTCACTGGGGGGACAGTGTAGCCTGTCGCTTTTTTAATGCTAATTCCAATAATTTCTAGTTACAGCACCCTGCAAAAATGTGTGCCCGTACACTTTTGCAGAGGCGTAGATAAAACTAAGATCCCATAGTTACCCATTATTAGCATAGTTACCAATTAGCATAGTTACCCATTATTAGCATAGTTACCAGTTACTATTTGAACTTACCCAATTTATCCAATTCGTAAACCTTGACCTCTGCTATATTCATGATCAAAGCACCCCCAAATTCCTCTGGGACCCCATCATATAGTCTCACTGCGATGGCTGGCTCTATCATATCAGGGCATTTGACAGTATAGGTCTGGTCCTCGATGTTACCTCCGTTTGGGTTAACAACCACCCCTTACTCAACAAACCACCCCACTAGTGGCCACTCTCCCCACTCTACCAGTCCACTCCACTCTTCCCCACTCCACTCCCCCACTCTCCCCACTCCACTCTTCCCCACTCCACCCCACTCTACCCCGGTAGGCGGTAAATGTTAACCAGATCTGTGAGAATTTCGCACGTTTTTGCTCATAACTCAGCCATTTCTTGACCAATTTGCAAAATCTTTGGCTCATTGGAAAGAGGACATTGAGATCTCTTAAATGAGCTCAAGAAAATGAAAATTGGCGCAAATTGCGCGGCGTGGTGGCGAAAACGCGCATTTTGCGCCATGACGCCGCGCACTTTGCGCCGATTTTAGTTTTATTGGGCTCATTTGAAAGAGCTCAATGTCTTCTTTCCAACGCGCCCAAGATTTTGCAAATTGGTCAAGAAATGACTGAGTTATGGACAAAAACGTGGTTTTGCACGTACGTTTTCTCTCAGATCTGGTTAACATTTACCGCCTACCCTCTACCCCACTCCACCCACTTTCCCCACTCCACTCCACTCAACTCTTCCCCGGGGGCCGATTTCACAATTCTACACTGGCCCAGGTCACTGGGGGACAGTGTAGCCTGTCGCTTTCTTAATGCTAATTCCAATAGTCCCTAATTTCTAGTTACAGCACCCTGCAAAAATGTGTGCCCGTACACTTTTGCAGAGCCGCACATAAAACTAAGATCGCATTTTTACCCATTATTAACATAGTTACCAATTAGCATAGTTACCCATTATTAGCAATTAGCATATTTACCAATTAGCATAGTTACCAATTGGCATAGTTACCAATTAGCATAGTTACCAGTTACTATTTGAACTTACCCAATTTATCCAATTCGTAAACCTTGACCTCTGCTATATTCATGATCAGAGCACCCCCGAATTCCTCTGGGACAGCATCATACAACCTCACTGCAACCGCTGGCTCTATCATATCAGGGCATTTGACAGTATAGGTCTGGTCCTCGATGTTACCTCCGTTTGGGTTAACAGAGGTGATAGTCCCGCATGTTGTAGTAGTTGTGGCACCGATTAGGGAGATTTGAGTGCCGAGTAGTCGGTTGGTTATTGGTGCATTATTACCATACAACCTGCAAAAGAGGTTTCATTTTATTAGTTAGTCATTTTATTAGTTACATGTAGCATAGCTCTCATCACACATCAATATATTAAGTCAATATAACAGTTTACTAAGTGCAGCAGCAGTTGCGGTGATCAGGAGGAGAGAATTTCGAACAACTGTCGGAGCCTGAGTGCCTGACCCTGTTCTCATTTCTTTCGATCGCGGCCAGAGTATTGGCCTGACAGACAAGCAACTGCAATCAGTTATCCACATATAATAGTTGTTATTGCCCAGGAACCGACCGAATCAGGAAATACTGGTCCCTGATTGGCTGATAACCAGTCACGTGACATAAATAACGAGTTCTGATTGGTTATTTTCTTGTTTCGGTCGGTTCCTGTTATTGCCCAAACCAATTGTTCCCTAAAATCAGGAACCGACCGAAACAAGTAAACAACCAATCAGAACTCGTTATTTAGGTCACGTGACTGGTTATCAGCCAATCAGGGACCAGTATTTCCTGATTCGGTCGGTTCCTGCCTAAAATAATACCTATTAACGATGACGATCTCTTTAATCCTGGCCGGTCTGCTTAGCGTCAGTTGAAGCCACTCCGGTTGGTTATCTACACTTGAATGAAAACAGGAGATTGGATTGTCATCAAAAGCATACGAAGGTATCCCTTTCACGATTTCATTTGAATTTTCATATGGATTTTCATACGCAGACCGTGACGTTCCCTCTCTGATAGAAACTTGAGAGAGTGGCCGTGGAGAGGATGAAGCAATGAGAATAATTGCCAGAATTGCCGGCAGCTTTTTCATATCTTCCTAGAAACGATATAAGAAAAAGTTAAGATTTTATAGTAGGTACTAAACATTTGTCAAATCTCTTGGAACCCAGCTGGGGTTCAAACCCACCAAACTTCCCTGTCACACACATACATATTATAGACTACAGCCCAGAGAGAACAATAATGCTTATCTGTCAATCTAAATGAGGCTAATAAACCTTTATCAGATCACTATCCAACTAACTAATATATCATGGCATTGTGTCTCGATCATGTGCACGTGGGCAAATTTGCTTGTCTCCACCTCTCGTTTAACCCTTTAAGGGCGAGAAGGATTGGCTCGATAGATTTTTCTAATTTTTCGTTTATAAGTAGATATTATTACCACAAACTACCTCGAAAAAGAAATTTGAAGTTTCGACATGTAGTTTTTGCTGGGCCCACTGTGTCATATATGACTCTATCGTCCGTAAGGGAATTCTAGTAACAAATGTCATTTGTGCAAAAGTATGGGTCCAATAGTCAAATTTTATGCTTTGAGGCAGTCTATAGCTATAATTTCTACAATCTTGAACGGTTTTTACTAGAAAAATACCCCAAATTCTACATTTTGTATCATATATGACTCTATCGTCCCAATTGGTAAATTCTCCAAAAACATCCATAACTCGGGCTAGAAAAGGAGCTAAGAGTCAAATCAGGGCACTAAACTGTGTAGAATCATCGCATTAGTGGGGGTAGAGCACATATTTAGGTCGCTATCTTGCCCCCTAATTGAGATAATTGGATAATTAGCCAATTATCTGTCCCGCGCATGCTTTGGGAAGGAGTTATTGCTTTGGGAAGGAGTTATGAGGCAAATGGGGGCACTAAAATGTGTAGAATCATCACATTAGTGGGGTTAGAGCACATATTTAGGTCTCTATCTGGACCCCTAATTGAGATAATTGGATAATTAGCTAATTAGTTGCCCTCCAGCGCTAAAAAATTAAATTTGGCGGAGTATACAAGACAAATGGGGGCACTAAAATGTGTAAAATCGTCGCCTTAGTGGGGGCAGAGCACATAGCTGAGTTTCTATTCCCGCTCCTAATTGAGATAATTGGATAATTAGCTAATTGACGGTTGCATAATGCCCCCTTTTCACCATATACCGTGGTTTCTGGCTAATCCTGAGCTCTTTTGTTCAATCTAGGGATCTTTTGGCATCCCTTTACCCCATTTGTATCACCTTTGACTCGTTTTACACATGCTAATATAGCATTCTATAATACAACCCTAGACACCGACTTCAGCTCTTTAGAACCCTCTTGCTTAATCCTAGACCTCTCATAATTTCGAGATCCATACACCTTCCTAACCGATTTTTTTGGGATATATCCTATTGCTCCTACAAGACGTTCAACCCCTAATGTACTACAGTTTCCCATTTTATTATTGGACACACAGTTTAGATTCCCCCTACATTATTTCTCATCATCACTCTCACAATCTCATTTGCCACTAAGGAAACTTCTCATGAACTCCATCGGAAATAAAGATGATCTGTAGAAGGCGTTTAGTATGGTGTATGAGAGGTCTAGCTAGGAGTAGGATGAAGCAAGGCCCAAGGGGGTTGTACAGAGCTGAATTCGGCGTCTAGGGTTGTATAGAGTGCTATATTATTGTGTAAAACGAGTCAAAGGTGATACAAATGGGGTAAAGGGATGCCAAAAGATCCCTAGATTGAACAAAAGAGCTCAGGATTAGCCAGAAACCACGGTATATGGTGAAAAGGGGGCATTATGCAACCGTCAATTAGCTAATTATCCAATTATCTCAATTAGGAGCGGGAATAGAAACTCAGCTATGTGCTCTGCCCCCACTAAGGCGACGATTTTACACATTTTAGTGCCCCCATTTGTCTTGTATACTCCGCCAAATTTAATTTTTTAGCGCTGGAGGGCAACTAATTAGCTAATTATCCAATTATCTCAATTAGGGGTCCAGATAGAGACCTAAATATGTGCTCTAACCCCACTAATGTGATGATTCTACACATTTTAGTGCCCCCATTTGCCTCATAACTCCTTCCCAAAGCAATAACTCCTTCCCAAAGCATGCGCGGGACAGATAATTGGCTAATTATCCAATTATCTCAATTAGGGGGCAAGATAGCGACCTAAATATGTGCTCTACCCCCACTAATGCGATGATTCTACACAGTTTAGTGCCCTGATTTGACTCTTAGCTCCTTTTCTAGCCCGAGTTATGGATGTTTTTGGAGAATTTACCAATTGGGACGATAGAGTCATATATGATACAAAATGTAGAATTTGGGGTATTTTTCTAGTAAAAACCGTTCAAGATTGTAGAAATTATAGCTATAGACTGCCTCAAAGCATAAAATTTGACTATTGGACCCATACTTTTGCACAAATGACATTTGTTACTAGAATTCCCTTACGGACGATAGAGTCATATATGATACAACGACTAAAACGTTAATAACTCATTCAATTTTCAATATTTTTTGATGCGGTTTTTTGCATTCGATTTGTTATGTCAAGTAGTTTTATCCCTTCAAAGGATTATTTGTGCCCCTCAAAAACAAAAATTTGAGAGGGGTTTTTAAAAAAAGGCCTAAATTAGCCTCCCGAGAAGGGCCATAAAAAAATTTCTTCGATTTTCCGAGCAGATTTGGACGTGGTTTTGGGTTCAAAATCCCTAAAACTAGCTTGTGACAAAAAATTAGCCACCTAGACATCATGTAGCGCCTTCCAGACGGTCTAGAATGGACCGTGTCATATATGACCTATCGCCCTCAAAGGGTTAAACGAGAGGGGGAGACAAGAAGGGAGAAAAATGGAGAAAGTAAAGCTAATTGGTAAAGTGGGCGACAACTGTGCTTTAGATCATATACGTGTCAGCTTCCTCCGCCCATCTAATTGTAACAAGCTCTCCAACTGGATAGAGCACTATCGCAAGATCATTTTTCTATCGCAAGATCCCTTTTCTTTTAGAAAAACCAGTAAAACATTTGCCGAGTCATTAAAGCTCTCTTTTATACTACTATATAGAACCCACCAAATTTCCCTGTCACACACACAAAACCGCCCAGAGAGAACAATAATTCTTGCCTTGTTCGACCCTCCCTCCCCGGAAATAAAATAAAAAGGTTTGAACAAAACAAAATAATTCCAATCTTAGTGGCAATTTAAATTAGGCTAATAAACCTTTATCACTATCTAACTCTCTAATCTATAATCAATAACACATCTAACCCTCCCTGCAACCCACAGGCTGTTTACGCATCCTCTGACTCAATAATGGACATTGCCTATGCCGCATCTCGCTCGGAGTTCGCCTACAGTTCGACAGACAAACTGATCTATATCAGGGCCTTCTCGTGTTCTCCTGCTAACTGTACACTGAAGCACGTGTTACAAGGTAATTTTATACTTGTTTATTGTTATACCCACTCCCCCCACCCACTCCCATTACCGACCCTACCTTGTGCTGCACATACTTAGGGTTGGTACTGCAGCAGTACCCCGGCCTCTCATCCGTATGATTTTATCAGATCTCACGATGCCCCCAGGATTTCCCCCGATAACCCCCCCCCCCCAGTTCCTGATCACCCCAGTCCCCACTAACAAAGCCCACTCCAGCCTCCCCCACTAAAAAAGTCCCCTCCCCAGGCCACTAATGCAATGCCTCCCCTCCTCCCCCGCTAATAAAGTCCCACCACCCAGTCCCCTCCTCCACAGGCCACGAGAGTGAAGTTAGCCACGTGATTTGGAATAACATTCTGTCCCTGTGGGTCAGTGGAGGGGACGACTGTACAGTACGAACCTGGGAGCCCTCTAGCAACGGCTATCTAGATGTAACCACCAACACAATCGATACACAGGTATAACCATACTTGGGCATAATAATGACGCTTTGATACCATACTTGGGCTTTTGACACCACTCAAAGTGAGGAGCACTAGCAAAACTAAGGTGTAGAACAGGAATCTTCTAGTTTTTCCAAAAGAAATCACGAGGGAGAGCTCTGTTGCAATAGATATTTATAGCTCCCACAATGTTGCTTGCTTCCCTTTTCAATGTATCTCACTCTTGGGAAGGTGTGGTGTCTATAGAGATCAGGGAGAGAGGTAAAGAGGGAGGTATAGAGTTTTTGTTCAATATATTGAACAAAAACTCTGTATTCTATCTCTCTTTATCTCTCTCCCTGATCTCTACGGGCACGGTGTACCCTCTCTTTTTTGGGAACTAGCTCACCCTGGATAGACGTAGCGGGCGCGATAACGTGAGAGAGGACAGCGCAAGAGAGAGAGAACAAGAGGGGATATCATACCCAACTGATCTCTATGGTGGGAAAATTGGCTCACCCTAGAACTATAACCGCTAATTTATAGCAACAATTGTCTACAGTACAAATCATAACCTGATATAATAAACTAAGTGTAAATCACTTGTTATTCAGTTCAAACTCGAAGTCCCGGTCTAAACCTGTGATTAATTTTGACCCTCCCTTCTCCCACCCTCTTTTTCTCCAAACTTGTCCTCCCCCCAGTGTCCCGTGACAGCCCTGGCAGCGGACGCAGTGAACGGATCCATTCTAGTGGGACTACAAGACTCTGTGAGGTTATACAGCTGGGGTTTTTCTGTTGTTCTGTTTGTTTGTTTGTTTGTTTGTTTGTTTGTTTGTTTGTTTGTTTGTTTGTTTGTTTGTTTGATTGATTGTTTGTTTGTTTGTTTGTTTGTTTGTTTGTTTGTTTGTCTGTCTGTCTGTCTGTCTGCTAAAAAAGGCTAAAAAAGCCATCCTCACTATCTATTCGCAATATCAAGTGGTATAAAAGTAGCTACAAGTTTTGGGAAAACTTTGCTTGAGGAAGACGTGTAATAAATGGAGAATGAACGAGAATGAATGAAGGGATAGAGAGGTCTCTCTATCTTGCTATGCCCTGCTATGCACACGATAAAAGTGAGAGATAATGCATTAGTGTAAGCCACATATTGGGAGGGAGTGTACAACTCTTATTTAATATAGTTTTATCTGTCTGTCTGTGTGTCTGTCTCTCTGTCTCTATGTCTGCCTGTCTGTCGGTCTGTCTGTCTGTGTGTCTGTGTGTCTTTCCGTCTGTCTGTCTGTCTGTCCGTCTGTCTGTCGGTCTATGTATTTTCCCGTTGTCATAGCGATATTAAACTCCCATCATGTCCCCTATAATACAGGGTATACGAAGGTAAAACCCTGAAGCGAGTCCAGCACCACACGGGACACACAGACAGTGTCCGTGCCATACTCCACATCCCAGAACGATCCCACTACATAACAACATCCTGGGATGGAACTATTTCCATTTGGAATGCCACAAAGAATAACCATAGGAACGGGGGAGTGAATGGTAACAATGGACATTAGTGCAGGGTGTCTTCACATTATACAGGTAATAGGTATATTGTACAGGACTTGTATATTCACCGGTATTAGGGTCTGACTGTGGTCTGAAACCTCTTAGGAGCACAAAGCTTTTCTGAATCACATTTTCGAGACGAATCCAACGCAACCGGAATTAGCTTTCTATCTTATCGGGAAGTTTGGGCTTGAGCATCTTCATTTTTGGTCAATTTTCGGTGCGCGAGCCAATCAGAGGCCTTTATTTCGAAATCCAGGCCTCTGATTGGCTCGCGCACCGAAAAATGACCAAAAATGAAGATGCTCAAGCCCAAACTTCCCGATAAGATAGAAAGCTAATTCCGGTTGCGTTGGATTCGTCTCGAAAATGTGATTCAGAAAAGCTCTGTGCAGTAGGGGGTTTCCAGACCACAGTCAGACACTAACCGGTATCATCTGCATCATTTACATAAATGTAAATAGAAAGGGGGTCAAACAAGGCAGGTATAATTATATACAGGACGGTATTTTATAGTGACTTTGATTTCCGATGAATTTTGGGAACAGCTAACGAGAATTTGGTTGTTAACTTATTTGTACATAAAAATTGTAAAATACAACAGTTATTTTTTTGCCATTTTGAACTACGTTTTTTGAAACTTAGCATCATAAAAAATCAAATAAACGGCTCGGACATCATGAGAGCGTGCAGGCCACCAAACAGCTTCCCTCCCTAAATTGACACTTTGTAGTTCTTCAGAGTGTGATAGTGATCACATTCCTTCCCTAAATTGACGCTAATCCTTCAATCGGGGTATAATTTCCTCCAACCAGAACTTCTCCGGAACCTGCAAAAATAATAAGTTAATGTTGAGCCACATTCAATACTCTTATATTTTTCTGTCAGCCTAATCCTATTCTCATTTCTTTCACGCGAGAACCGTGGTTAGAGCATTTATTAATTGCCTGATCAGTAAAGAAGAGACTATAGAGACTCAGTAAAGAAGAGAGATTGTAAGTGGGGGGGGCAACGCTATTTTTTGTAGCTAGTAGAAGGAATCAACGACCCTGCTACAAAAAACTACAAAAAACTACAAAAAATAGTTACGTGGAGATGATCTGCTGCTATTTCTAGGAACTCCAACCGGCCACTTTCAAACAACTCCTTGAGTCCTAACTTGTCCTGGTCCCATAGTGGTTCACTCTCTTGGAGGGTGTAGAGATTCTTATCGGAGCCGGGGTTGTAGAATCCAAACCATTCACTTTCACGGGGAGTCACCTGGAGGAGGTAGTGAACTGTGAAGATTTGTTTGTTTGTTTCAGTTTGTTTGTTTCAGTTTGTTTGTTTGTTTCGGTTAGTTTGTTTGTGTTTTGTATTGTCTGCATTTATCTGCCTGTGTCTGCCTGTGATCTGTCTTTGTACGTGCTTGTGTTACTATACAGCAGGAACCGACCGGATTAAGTAAACAACCAATCAGAACTCGTTATTTAGGTCACGTGACTGGTTATCAGCCAATCAGGGACCAGTATATTCTGATTCGGTCGGTTCCTGGTTACCATTGAATCTTTTGTGAACTTTATCAGGGTAAAGTTGGCCAGTTTCAGTAGGTTCTCCTTGTACTCAGGTTTCTCTGTTCCCTCCTGATTGATCTCACCAATAAACCTGACAGACACAGTAGTTATCTGACACAGTAGTTCTAGCATTATCAACACACAAGGAAAGTTTCTATTCTCTATAGTTGAACCCACGGCGTGCCCGAGGGTAGTTTAACATTTGTTTGAGTGCACACCTCCGATTCCGGTTGTAACTGGTCGAGAAGACCTCCCTGAAGGTCGTGGCGGTGCGGGAAAAATAGGGTAGACCTGCTGCGGCTTCAGAAAATTGAGAAAAAGATAGCTATCTTTTTTTTCACTTTGAAAATAAGACGTTTTTTATAAAAAGATCCTTGATCAGTGAGATACGGTTGTCCCCCACCTATTTTTTGACGTAGAATCGAATGCCGTTGAAGTCAAATCTCTAAAATATTGGCAAAATGGAGAAAATTACGTTTTTAGGTGTTTTTTTGGTGAAAAAAGCGTTCAAACTGGTAGTAGATGATGGGATAGAGTCCCAAAAATATCATAAATCGATTTTTTGGGTCTTTTTCGCCCTAGGAACAGAGTTTCATGAAAATCTGGTACAACGCCTATTCTCCGTTTGCTTTCAAAGAAGGTGAATATTGCTCTAATTTAGCCAATTTTGAAGAAAAGGCGTCCAAAATGATACCAGTTGACAGGATAGAGTCCCAAAAACGTGAAAATCATCAATTTTAGGCATTTTATACCCTAGAAACAAATGGACATGGTGGTCGAATGATATTTTTTATCTCGGTAGGCCTCTGAAGTATGTGGAAATAGCCACAATGTAGAGATTGTGGTAAATGAATGTGAATAAACGTTTACCAAACCCACTTTAGCACCTGCTAAGTTGAAGAGTGGCTCTTGCATAATCCAGAAGCCCACTAAAGTGGGTTTGGTAAACGTTTATTCACATTCATTTACCACAATCTCTACATTGTGGCTATTTCCACATACTTCAGAGGCCTACCGAGATAAAAAATATCATTCGACCACCATGTCCATTTGTTTCTAGGGTATAAAATGCCTAAAATTGATGATTTTCACGTTTTTGGGACTCTATCCTGTCAACTGGTATCATTTTGGACGCCTTTTCTTCAAAATTGGCTAAATTAGAGCAATATTCACCTTCTTTGAAAGCAAACGGAGAATAGGCGTTGTACCAGATTTTCATGAAACTCTGTTCCTAGGGCGAAAAAGACCCAAAAAATCGATTTATGATATTTTTGGGACTCTATCCCATCATCTACTACCAGTTTGAACGCTTTTTTCACCAAAAAACACCTAAAAACGTAATTTTCTCCATTTTGCCAACATTTTAGAGATTTGACTTCAACGGCATTCGATTCTACGTCAAAAAATAGGTGGGGGACAACCGTATCTCACTGATCAAGGATCTTTTTATAAAAAACGTCTTATTTTCAAAGTGAAAAAAAAGATAGCTATCTTTTTCTCAATTTTCTGAAGCCGCAGCAGGTCTACCCTATTTTTCCCGCACCGCCACGACCTTCAGGGAGGTCTTCTCGACCAGTTACAACCGGAATCGGAGGTGTGCACTCAAACAAATGTTAAACTACCCTCGGGCACGCCGTGAACCTCGATTTCCGTGGAAAACAATTCCCACGAAGACTGCTTACTTATCGGACTCTATATTCTGCCTAGAGTCCGATAATTCGAGGTTTAACTGTTCTTGTTCCCGGGGGCACGGAGACTAAAGAGAGAGAGAGAGAGAGAGAGGTGGATTGTACCACTATAATATTACTTGTAATGTTCTAACCCTCCCTTTACATTTGTAAAGGGGTCGAGCTAGGCAAGATATTACCTGCTCTTTTCCTTGTACAGTTCCTCGTTCAGAGGGTCATGCCAATACTGTGCCTGTACCAGTCTGCTCTGAACGAAATCTCGGTAGGCTCCCATGTTGAGCAGCTTGTCAACCTGGAGGTCGGAGAGGATTTTAGTGATCATGAAACCACTAACAAATACCCTGACAGGTACCTCCTGGTACTGTCACATGTCAACTTTCACAACTCCATCCCCTCGGCCTCCTATAACTCAGTCACCTTGTATACGAAATAACCTCTCCTTGCTCCGGCAAGGGAGGGGTTACCAGTCACCTACCTCGTATGAATGTGTATTGATTGATTCCCGGCCTTCTCCAAGCCCCCAAACTTACCTCCTGACATATCCACCAGGGTCCAGGACAATGGGGCAGCCCATAGACACCCTGGTGTTGTCCTCCAACCGATATCAGCCTTTTCATCCGCGGTGTGGGGCATTTCTGGGCTATTCCCCGGAGAAACTGGCCTCCTTGGGAGAATCCGATGGCGTGGTAGCCGTTTTGAAGGGCCGTGTCGTTGGATAGTTGGGTACAAACCTGTAGGGGACTGAAGTCATTAGTTATAGAATTTGTACAACCGGGACCCGGTTTAGCACCCCCCCCCCCCCCCCCCATTCTGATTAATATATTTAACCCACACACTGTTTCTATAGATGGAATGAATGGCCATCAACGATCCAACGAACGTTTCAAAATATATGGTGAGTTAAATACCTTTAAAATTTCCAACTAGGTGACCTATCAGTTCACCAGTCTCGTTGCTCCGTTCGCGCGAAAAAAGGGTCACTGCGATGCCTGACTAGACTGTGCACCTTGACCTAGATAACGTATACCTAGACCCCTATTACATTCCGGTGGGCGGACTCTAGTGCTAACGGACTCTTTATCTAAATCCAAGGCGGACTCTATATCTAAAAACGGACTCTTTATCTACAGTTAGATTTTGAAAAAAGTTTAGATAAAGAGTCCTCCCTGTGTAGACTTTTTAGATAAAGAGTCCGCCCTGTGTAGAATTTTTAGATATAGAGTCCTCTAGTACATTTTGGCGCCAAATCCTCCAACCCGGACTCTATGTCTAAAATCCTAACCCAACCCAAAACCTAACCCTAACACTAACCCTCACCCTAACCTCACCCCCAAATAACGGCCCTAACACTTCTAAATTAGTATAGAGGTACAGCAAACTCTCGTTTCCGGCCTAACGGCCGAAATCTCGAGTTCGCGGCGAAAGGCGGACTCTATATCTAATTTAGATTTATGTAGATATAGAGTCCACTTTGTTTAGACTTTTTAGATAAAGAGTCCGCCCTGTGTAGACTTTTAAGATAAAGAGTCCTCCCAGAATTTAGAATTATTTGGACTCTTTATCTAAATCTAAATTTAGATATAGAGTCCTCTTTAGACTTAGAGTGTAGCACTAGAGTCCGCACACCTACATTCCATTTCAATAACTACCATTACCATTTTCAGTTGTTCCTGAACGTCCATGAAGAATCCCGTTAGCGGTATCATCCGCCACATTACTTCCTATCATCAGACTCTTTACATACACACCTGCAGCAGGAGATATATCAGCTGATATGGGACACCCGCTGCAAGGAAGTTGGTAACAACTGGGGATGAGGATTTAAACCCGTTGGTAAGTGATGTTTAGTAGATACCTAACCATACACACCAGTGTTAACTGAACATGTGGTTACTATATAGTTCATTACCTGGAATATGCTTCTCCATTAGCTTCTTCACACCCCCCATACTGAGAGGATTACAACAACTGTCTCCCATACCATGCCAGAGAACTATTGGGGTCGGGTCCCCTCCTGATACCCCTGATACCCCTGCTGCAGTGGGGCTCACTGTCACTGCCAGGAACAGTAGTCCGAACAAACTGTGCATCACTTGTCGCCTAGTTGGAATAAAACAAATCAAAAGATCCTACTTTCACTTTGAAAACTAAACTTTGAGTAGCCTCATGCATGAACAATTCAAGTTTGGGCTGGTTCAGATTCTCAAACACCTGTGAGAAACCAGCCCAAGCAGAAGTGCATACTACCTCTGGCAATTCCAACGGAAACAAAACAGAGCTTACAGGGTGGGTTATTCTACTTCCTGCCTCACAAGCTGCATACACGCTCATATTACATCCAGTAGGGGGAAGTAGTCTACGCATTCGATAATAATCAGTTGTTTACAACTGCTGCCAGTAAGAGAAGTCAGTTTATGAAACATTGATAATATATCATGAATTCCATCCATATTTTTTTTGCAGATTTCAACACCTTGGGCAAAATCAAATTAAAAAACAAACTTTTATAAATTCAAGTTTAACGAAATTTCAGATTAATCAAGATATATGTAATAGAAAACTCCGCCAATAAATTGCCCTCTTAGCTTCAAATTGTCGAACACCGCGCCGTAAGCATGTGTCAAAATGCGAGTTCAAACTGTCTTCAAAAGTCAAAACTAGATAACACAGTACCACAGCTGCAGCAGCAGTACACTTGCAGTTTCCATAGTTTATTTAGGCGGTGCAGCACTGGATGCTGCTGCTGGTGGTGGTCCAGCCCCTGCAGCTGCAGGGGTAGACCCCATACTACTCATTCGTTTCACCACACTAATCTTTCTCACTGCCGAACCCCATCCCCCTGGAGCGCTCGGTCCAACTGGCACAAACTTCTCGTATTGGTCCATGGAATCCTCCGATAGAACCTGGGGGAGATTGTTATTAAGGTGATGAGAGAAAAGTCCCTCCTCAACAACTCCGAGAATATATACAGAACGGAAAAATGTGGAAAGCATGGTTGATAAAGTTCTCTCATGATAGAGGATGAGTCACTAATTAGTTGCTTCTACAACGAACTCATCTCAGTACTACTCACATAAGCCATTGACTCGGGTAGCTCTTCAACCATCTGTGCTGGTGACCCTGCCCACCGTGTGAAGGGTGGGAGCACCATGTCATCCCTCAAAACTGCCCCCTCATCAATAACCACACAGTCTTTTATCACACACCTCTTTCCTGGGTAATTATAGGGTGTTGCAGTTAGAATCCAGCTAAGTATATGAAACCTTCCCCCTAATATTGGGCATATTCGTGGAGGGGAGGAATTCTGAAAAAGCTGCTTGAGTATGCCCATATTTTATTTGAATTTTTCCTCCAAATAAAATTTTTCCTCCAAATAAAAGTCAAAGTTCCATAATAGAAACCAGAGAAAGTTTTTATGAAGGAGTAAATTTTCTGTACTCCTTCATAAAAACTTTTGTTGTACATACCAATATAACAGTTATTCCCAAACCGAACAAAGTTTCCCACGGTAGCAGCGTTCATGACCACTCCCTCTCCTACTGTACAGAAATCTCCTAGTTGAACTGGGAAGAAGGCACACCCTGAAATGTCACTTTTGATTATTATTGCACTGGGTTGTATTGTTATGTTCTAACCCTCCTTTACATTTGTTTCGCGGCGGGTTGCGCGAAACAAAGTCTAGCTAGGCAAGGGTTGTACAGATATAATAATTCACGTGAGAAATTCTAATCAACCAAATGATCCGGACAATATTTAATTTGGATTTTTTTAAAAAAGAAAACTAAATTTTAATTTTTCAGTTTATCTCTTCTCACCTTTTATAAACTTTTTGAAGGGTGGTCTGACGACACAACCATCCTCCAAAATGCAGTATCTTCCCAGCTTTATGTTGGCCAAGTCACCCCGTATTACACAACCTAAATTCATTATATGGATTCATTATGATGCTATAGGCTAAAAGGCTCCAATTAGGGATGTTAGCAGTGTGTCTGGGGAAAAATTGTGCCAAGCTAATTCCTTCACCAAGCCGCGTCCTTGTGGGTAAAATGCCATGTATTGATTCTCTGGCAAATCGTGTACCTGCTTTGACAATTGTCTTGCCACTGATTACAATGTTTTGAGAGCCACACAGAACACTTCTTCTGGATACTTTGTTACCCGTGGCTGTAATATAAGTGTGATTAGTGTAATTTAAATGGGTACTAGACTACTAGCAATTGTTTGGGGTTGAGATCCCATCGTATCCCTCAAAGTCAACAAGAAATTACGGGGTTAAATCAATTTCATAAGCTGAATGTTGTTTTGTTCAACCCCTGCCCTGCGAAAGGCAGTCTAGGTTGGCAAGCCGAATAATCACACAACTGTCAACAGCTCCACCAATAAATTGATTTAATTGATTACATAATTACCTTAATTTAGTTATGTAATTAATTCAGAATTACCTGTGACGATGTATTCTGCTGCCGGGTAGGTGCATTGCTCTCTTTCAACATCGAAACTTGCCCTCATTTTATCTGTGATCTGGATCAATAGTATAGGGGTAAAAATTAAAAAATAAACTACAGTCGGACCCTGATTTACCGGGGTGCTCGGGAGAAAGGGTTTTGCCCGGTAAATCGGGGTCCGACTGTAATTTAGAAACTAAATTTAGAAGGCCATTGCAGAACTGAAACTATATTGCACTTTACAATACAATTCATCCTACCCCCACAACCAAGAGGGCCGGTATAACACAACACAATGTGTGTATTACAACTCGACTAGCTCACCAATATGTACACGACACTGTAAAAGACACACTGAAAAAGCTAATTGACTGGGTGTGTGTAGCAAGCTGCTCCAGGAAGCATAGTAGTGTGTTTTATAATTGGGTACAGTATGTTTTATAATTGGGTCAATTGAATACAATATTATTATGTTAGGGTGAGAATTGTGGACTTTCCGGTAAACTGATTCCAATCTATTTTACTTTAATTGATATTTATTGTTGTGTACTTCCTTTCAGGTATCTTGATAGTCGATAGACCTCGCTGATGTGAAGCTGATGTGGAGCAGTGTGAAGGAACGAGGTACGGCTGCTGATCGAATGGTGTGGTAAGTCAGACTTGGATATTTTTCTAGAGATATTTCTCTAGGATTTTGACGTTTCTTCTTTTTTCCTCTGTCTCTCTCTCTCCCTCTCTCTCTCTCTCTCCCTCTCTCTCTCTCTCTCTCTCTCTCT
>CM035361.1:5700957-5735957 GCA_020137815.1 Hormiphora californensis | reverse complement strand
ATTAGAAAAAGAAAGTAGTTTCAAAATAATTTCAAAATAAGTTATAAAAACTTTCTAAGGTACTACCAATATCAACCACGTCCGAATCGTTTATCGAATCAATGCATCTCATCGCATGTCTTGCTGCTAATTAGACGAACCGATACGTGATACCATACAAATGTATTTTTAAGATGCCAAAAACTTATTTTCAGTTCATTTTTCAAGCAGCTGTAGCAAAAATATGAATTCGACTTGAGAGCTCAAATTGCATATTTGAGGTCTCCTTGGCATGGCCTACAACCCTACGGTGAGAGATTTCCCTGCACTCGAAAAAAATTTTTGGTTAGCGTACCCTTAAGCGGGGTGAGGAAGAATTTGAATTTCAAAAAATATTTTTCTCTGAAAATTCTTCAGATCCTTTTTTTTTTTCAGATATCAGTTGCAGCTTTTGTGTCGTTTTTGTGACCTCCCTTATCAGTAAAGTTTGCAAGCATCTCTCCAATTGTAACACCCTGTGCTCACCTCGTGCTCACCTGTCATGAGTGGTAGCTTTTCTAACCGACTCAGAGTGAACAGTGATGAAAGAGTGACAAAGGGGGTATACCGTGAGGTTCAGAGTGAAGTAGTGGACCTAGTGCGAGAACTTTTCGTTCATGTGAAGGAGGCAGATTCTTTCCCCAAGAATTGGTCTGCTAGTTCAGCTTCCTGTTTCTGGGACAATCTGAAGTGTCCTAGTAAGAGTAAGATCAAGGCAGTGGGAAAACCTGAACTTGCTGAGTTTGCAGAGAAGGCATGTCGCTTGCTAGTTGAGCGGTGTTACCCAGCTATTGATAAGCTTTCTATTGAAACTGAGGAGTGTGAGAGGAGATTCATTGACTGCCAAGAGGAGCTGATCACCGCACAGCGTTTGTTAGTTGAGGCACAGGACCGCTTAGTTAAGCTACAGTGTCAACTGTTGGAGAAGAGAGACGTTGAAATTAGTGCTGTGCAGACTACCGCTGAGAGGGAGATGAAATCATTTGCTAATGCTCTCCAGAAGAATTGTGAGACTGCCCTAGCACCGCAGCGAGTACGTCAGGCTATTGCTGTAGCGACAGAGGACAGGACGAGCAATGTTATTGTTCACGGTCTGTTTGATGACAAGCTTGAGAACGATCAGGATCTGGAGAGCGAGATCAAGAGAGTGTTTAACAGTATGGATGCTTGTATTACTGGTATTTCCAGTATGAAGCGACTTGGGAAGTATAAGGATGGCTCTGACCGGCCTGTAAAGCTACGTTTATGTGGCAAAGACTTCCGAGATCAAATACTATCCAGTAAGAAATCTCTGAAAAACTCTGATAGGCACAAAAATGTCTATATTTCCCCTGACCGTTCTCCGGAGGAGAGAGAGGAGAGGAGGAAGCTGGTGGTAGCGCTGAAGGAGAGGAAGGAGGCGGAGCCGGGGAAGACATTTGGCATTCGAGGGGGCAAGGTGGAGGAAGTGTGAGAGACAGTACGAGACTGCTGTGTTTGAGTTTGTGTATTTACAAATTAAGTTAGGTTTTGAACTGGACTTTTGGGCATCAGAGCACCGGACATTTAGATGGGATTTAGAACATTTTATTCATTTTTAAGACTATAGTTATGTTTGCAATGGTAAACCGCTCTGATTGCCGTGTAGTTTACTAGTTTTTTTAGTTCTGGTAACCTACGTGGTATGAGCGTGTATATAAGTACGGATATTATTATTATTATTATTATAAAATTCATGGAGAGCACCGATCAAAGCATTGACAATCATTCTGTAAAATTTTGCAAAAAAAAAGTCATGAAAATTTTTCAAAGGTAACTCAACCACGTCCGAATCGTGTTTCGAATCAGTGCATCTTATCGCACGTCCTGTCGCTAATTAGACGGTTCGAAACGAACCGATACGTGATCCCCATGAGGCCAGTTTAACAAGCGTCAAAATTGCGATTCGATGGGCCTCATGGGGATCACATATCTGTTCGTTTCGAAACGTCTAATTACCGGCAAGACATGCAATAAGATGCACCGATTCGAAACACGATTCGGACGTGGTTTTGGGGGAAATTTATCCTGCCGTTAAATCGGGGTGCCGCTAAATCGGGGGCCGTTAAATCGGGGTCCGACTGTATCACCATCACCATTGGCCTATCCCGGGGCCCATCCCCCCCCCCCCATTTAGTGAGTAGGACCCTCACCCCGTCCCGGGGACGTCCCCCTCCCTTGGACCTCCCCCCTCGCCCCCATTTAGTTAATTATAGGACCCTCGCGCCCCCCCCCCTGGGCCTGCCCCTACAAACAATTTCAGCACTACTTCAATTGAAACACACTATTTCAGCACTACTTCCAATTGAAACACACTATTTCAGCGCTACTTCAAATTGAACCACACTATTTCAGCGCTAGCTGGAGAGCTCCCAGCTGTCTCACCTGAACCTGCCCCGGCTGAAGAACCAGAACCAGCACCAATCACAGAAGAGCAGGAGGTAACACCAGTGACAGAGGATGAACCAGAACCAGCACCGATTGCAGAACCTGTTGAAGAGCCTGTTGAGATTGTAGTGACGGAGCCTGCTGAGGAAGAGGAGGAGGAAGCTGTCCAGGAGGTAGAAGAAGAAGCTGTTCAGGAGGTGGAAGAGGAACCTGCGGAGGAAGAACCGTGAGTAAAACAACACTTTTTGTCATGTTTTTTGCTTTAGTACTGTACTACTACAACACTGTACTACTGCAGGACCACTACAGGAAAAACTGTACTTATATATACTTACTGGCAGCTATACTTGGTTTACTTCGTTAACTTCTCTTTCTCACTTAATATTATTACAACTCTAACTCCTCCTCTCCAATTTAGGACTGAGGATGAGGCAGTACCAGTTTCCGTAGATCTCACAGGAATTGCCCCTGTGTATGGTGTCATTAAGAAGGGACCTTATATCATGCCTAACGCCCCAGCAAAGGTAGATATAATTAAACTTTAGGTTATAATTACCTCGTGATTAATTACCGGGCAGATCGCGTGAATGGTAACAGGTTTGAAACAGCACCAATACAAGCCAATATAATATATGGAAAATTCTCCTGGGGGGGGCTATGAATCTGTATTTTAATTTGTAATTTTAAACTGAATCTACTGCAAGGATACTTAATTAATTAATTAATTACCTATAGGTTGCAAAGACGATAAAGAAGCAGAAGTGGAGTACCCAGTTTTGTCGGATTGATCCTCACCTCTATCAAATCTTCTCATGTGACAAGGATAAAGGTACAGTTATAAAATTATCATATTGTTAGGGGGGAATATAACAAAACACAAACTTGTTGTTGATGATGACCCATCGTTCCTCGGAAACGAAGAAACCGCTCAAATTGCTTGAGACCAGCGCCTCTCGGATAAGCCGATGACGATTTATCTCTGCTCCCCATCCCAACCTCCCCATGTCATTTTCCCAAACGTGTGATACAACTCCCCCTTCACTGCTTGCGACCCTAGCTGATCTCACTGCATCCCACGACAGCAGATTTTGTAAATGAGGGCTAGAACATTTACAACTACCCCACACCCCTTACTCAACAACTCCCCTATCCTACGTAGTAAGAGTTTCTCAACTGAAGCCCCCAACCCCATAAAACTCTCCTCTTGTAAACATCAACAACCCCCCCTCTCTCCAGGTGCTAAAAGGTTCTCAGCTGAAGCCCCTACACAAACTGATGGGAAGTGCATGTTCTTCCACCTCCATACATACACCACTGTGTCAGAGGGAGAGGATGATTTGTTAGGAAAACAAAGTCAGGAGTTTACATTTAGGGTACGTGTCTGTTTGTCTGTTTGAGTGTTTGGTTATTTGTTTGTTTGTTTGGATATTTGTTGGTTTGGGTGTCTGTCTGTCTGTCTGTTTGTTTGTTTGTTTGTTTGTTTGTTTGTTTGTTTGTTTTTTTTGTTTGTTTTTTGTTTGTTTGATTTCAGTTGCAGGGTGTGTTTCAAACAAATAGAAGGCTCCCCAGTCCCCTCCCCATACAGAGTTGAGTCGCCTGACACTGTGTCCGTTAGAATAAAAAAGTATGAACAATTAAAATTCAGATCTTGCCATTTGCCAAAAAGTTGCCCAACTTTTTAGCATTTAAATATAATGGCTTATCCCCTTATCTTATTTAATCGGCATTTAATCAATCATGCCATCCCATATTTTGATACCTGCCAAATGATCATTCCCCAGAAACAAGTATTATATACTCACTCAGTTTCCTGCAGAGAGGAACATCTTCAATCCAATCTCCGTCGTCATCACAGGTCCTCTCAGAGCTACCTTCTTGCACGTGCTTCTTCTGACAGTTGATGGTCACTGTCTCTCCTGGATCTGTATCGTTCCAACTTCCTTGCACTGATCCGTCCACGGTAAACCCAGGGCACGCTGGCGGAAAGAAATGTTTTTGAAATATTTGAGATACCAGGCTATAAATCAAAAACAGCTGCAGCAGCTATTGATCACTCTTTCAATCTTCATTACCTAGTGGTTTTGCAAGGTAGCTGTCAGATGCGGTGTCAGAGTTGGGAAATATTATCTTCTCCACATCTCCTCCCCACTTTGGCACACAGTCACTGTTGCTACTGTCATTGAACTGGTAGTTTAGAACCTCCACCCCATTGCACTCTATGTTGAGGGAGGTATTTGTCTTTCCAATTGTCCAAATCTTGTCCACTTCCTCTGGCGGTTGTACTGGGAGTTCATGCCACGAGGTGTTGCAGTAGGGGATGAAGTATACCATAGGTGAGGAGAACCTCACCCCCACCCCTCCAATGGAACTCCCATCTGCAGCGTATTTATACACCAAGATCATGTCCCTACTCCCGGCAGTAGAGTTGGTCTTGATTTGAAGAGGGGTGCTCTCCAGATCAAATGGGATCTTAGTACCACGTACCACTGGACTCCACACTGAAATATTATATGATTTGATAACTAGAAAGGAAAACCATTTCGCAAACGATTATTTAACATCTGCCTAAAATATGCTATTATATATCTAACACTCAGGATATTATATGACCAACCAAGTTCATATCAAGTCTTGTCTGGTACCAAACACACCAACAGGATGTTGCTGCCAGGGTAGTGTTAACAATTAAATCAGTCAATATACCTACCTAGTGTGATGACACAGAGAGGAGCTTCATTTATCCACTCTCCACCATCACCACAGGGCCTCTCAGAGCTACCTTCTTGCACGTGGTTCTTCTGGCAGTTGATGGTCACTGTCTCTCCTGGATCTGTATCGTTCCAACTTCCTTGCACTGATCCGTCCACGGTAAACCCAGGGCACGCTAGTTGATAGAAATGGTTTTTTAAATATATTTGAGATGCTAGGCTATAAATCAAAAATTGTTGCAGTGATTGATCACTCCTTCATTACCTGTTGGTTTTGCACGGTAGCTGTCTGATGCGATGTCAGAGAAGCGAAATGCTATTTTCTCCACTACATCTCCTCCCCACTTTGATACACAGTCATCCTGACTACTGTCATTGAACTGGTAGTTTAGAACCTCCACCCCATTGCACTCTATGTTGAGGGTGGTATTCGTCTTTCCAATTGTCCAAATCTTGTCCACTTCCTCTGGCGGTTGTACTGGGAGTTCAAGCCATGAGCTGCAGTAGCCGATGAGGTATTTCATAGGTGAGGTAAACCCCACCCGCAATCCTCCAATAATGTAACTCCCATCTACAGTGAATGTTCTCAACCAGATCATGTCCCCACTCCCGGCAGTAGAGTTGGTTTTGATTTGAAGAGGGGTGCTCTCCAGATCAAATGGGATAAAAGTGTCACGAACAACTGGACTCCACGCTGAAATGATATTATATGATTTGATAACTAGAAATTAAAACCATTTCGCAAACGATTACTTACCATCTGCCTAAAATATGGGTCTCTAAAACTCAGGATATTATTTGAACAGCAAAGTTCATATCAAGTCTTGTATGGTACCAAACACAACAACAGGATGTTGCTGCCAGGGTAGTGTTAACAATTAAATCAGTCAATATACCTACCTAGTGTCATGACACAGATAGGAGCTTCATTTATCCACTCTCCACCATCACCACAGGTCCTCTCAGAGCTACCTTCTTGCACGTGCTTCTTCTGACAGTTGATGGTCACTGTCTCTCCTAGATCTGTATCGTTCCAACTTCCTTGCACTGATCCGTCCACGGTAAACCCAGGGCACGCTAGTGGAAAGAAATGGTTTTTTAAATATATTTGAGATGCTAGGCTATAAATCAAAAATTGTTGCAGTGATTGATCACTCCTTCATTACCTGTTGGTTTTGCACGGTAGCTGTCTGATGCGGTGTCAGAGGAGCTAAATTTTATCTTCTCCACATCTTCTCCCCACTTTGGTACACAATCACTATCACTACTGTCACTGAACTGGTAGTTTAGAACCTCCACCCCGTTGCACTCTATGTTGAGGGTGGTATTCGTGATTCCAATTGTCCAAATCTTGTCCACTTCCTCTGGTAGTTGTACTGGGAGTTCAAGCCATGAGCTGCAGTAGCCGATGTAGTATTGGATAGGTGAGGTAAAACTCACCCCCACCCCTCCAATCGTAGTCCCATCTGCAGTGTATTTATACACCAAGATCATGTCCCTACTCCCGGCAGTAGAGTTGGTCTTGATTTGAAGAGGGTTGCTCTCCAGATCAAATGGGATCTTAGTATTATGAACAACTGGACTCCACGCTGAAATAATATATGATTTGATAACTAGAAAGGAAACCAATTTTGCTAATGATTACTTACCATCTGCCTAGAATATGCTATCTAACACTCAAGATATTACATGAACAACCAAGTGGGCATATAATAGTATACGGGTTCGAAATCGAGGGGTAGGTCGCGCGAACATGAGGGGCGCGACGTCCCCAAAACAAGGGGAATCCCAAGACGCTATGATAGTTACCCGGTCGGATTGCTCAACGTTTGGCAACCTAACAATTATTAAAGAGAAACAACGATTTTGCAGTACTAATATTCAATTAAGAACCTAACAATTCTTCGCCAAACTTGGTGAGTAAGGGGTAGAGAGGTTGGAAACTGACGCTAGTTTGGAAACTGACGCTATAGTTTGCAGCTGGGACACACTGCTAGTGGCAACCGGGACCTGAAAACCGACATCAGTTTCCAATTTTGTAACTGGTCCCTAACTCAATTATTGTCCACTCACCTGTAGTCCACTGGAACATGACGGCCATTATCAGCCACACAACTGATCTCATCCCTAGAATCAGATTTCAACAACTATGAAACTTTAAAAGAAGTAACAAAATTAGCATATTTATCATACTTATCATATATTTTATCTCCGTCTTAAAATTTGAAATTATTATTTAAAAAAGTTCGATAAGACTCGCAAAGGTTGGAAAAGAGTTTCCCTGTCTGATAAATATACCAAGGCGGAGTGAGAGCAATTTAAACCAGCGCCTGTCTAGGCCTAGGAAGGTTATATTTTCTTGGATCAGAGACCGAAGGGGGAGAGATATAAAGCAGACATATTATTCCCACTCTTCTTGAGCTATAATCAGCTAATCGATCCTCTCCTAGATCACCATGTTCCTTTTATCAAGAGTAACAAGTTTTCTGCTCCCCCCGTGCTTGTGCCCATGCCATGCTTGATGATCGATGCCATGTGCCCATCGCATCGATCCCAGAGACAGTTAGAAATATATTCATTTATATTTCTCTATATTTCTCTCCCCTCTCTCCCTCCCTCTCTCTCTCTCTCTCTCTCTCTCTCTCTCTCTCTCTCTCTCTCTCTCTCTCTCTCTCTCTCTCTCTCTCTCTCTCTCTCCCTCTCTCTCTCACTCTCTCTCTCTCTCTCGCTCTCTCTCTCTCTCTCTCTCTCTCTCTCCCTCTCTCTCTCACTCTCTCTCTCTCTCTCTCTCTCTCTCTCTCTCTCTCTCTCTCTCTCTCTCTCTCTCCCTCTCTCTCTCGCTCCCTCTCTCTCTTTTTTTTCTCCCTCTCCGTTCCCTTCCAAAGCACTTACCGATGATTTAACCCCTATAAAGTTTCCTCGTGCGTTTATCTTTATCTATAAACGGCTTATAGCCACTCCCCCCACAATTACAAGCATCGATAAGGAAAAGATGTTATATGTCTAGCTCCAATATTATCTATCTATCATATAAATATTGGATGCTCTATAACAGCTTGTTGAGTTACTCAACAACTATTATCACTGCGCTGGCAAGCGCAAAGGTGGCCCCATCCCCTCCCCCCTAAAACTTTTCCCGAAAAAGTGGGCCCTCTTGCCAACAGCGTAGATATAACAATTTTGAAGTTATAGCCCATTTTGGTACTTTTCGACCCCTCCTAACTCCGGAACCAGATGAGCTAGGAGGCTGAAATTTGGTACTAAGAAGCTTCACATAGACCTCTACTGACGGTAAAAATTTCAAGTAGCTAGCTCATTCCGTTCGCAAGTTATGACACCACCCCCAAAACAGAAAATTTCAGTGTGGCGATAGATCACTTTTGCTGGCAAACGAAAAATTGGGGGCCCCTCCCACCCCCCCCAAAATTTTTCCCGAAAAGTGGGCCCGCTTGCCAAGCGAATTTTAACAATTTTTAAGTTTTAGCCCATTTTTTCACTTTTCGACCCCTCCTAAATCCGGGAACCCGATACAGGGGCTGAAATTTTGGGACAAAACTTCACACAAAATCTACTGACGGTAAAATTTCAAAAAGCTAGCTATTCCCGGTCGCAAGTTTGACAAACCCCCCCCCCAAAAAAAAAATTCGTGTGGGGGATGGGGATTATATATTATATCAAGGGGATGTCACAAACAAAGATGGGGATAGGTAGGGGGAGGTTCAACAAACCATTTTGGGGGGTTTTAAAAAAAAAAGCTCCTTCAACATGGGGGACCTACATAGGGATGCCAAGTTCCTCTGGAGGTCTTGGCCTTTTTTTCCGTGACTCCTTTATAAAAACATAAAATGCTTTAGTTTTTTCAGTGTTCATCGTATTTCACGCTCCATACACTACCAGCAAATTTCGGTAAAATGTGGGGAATGTCCCCATTGTGGTACATGTATGACAGGTTTCATTTCAGATCCCGTTTGGGCCCGGTCCATGATTTATATGTTTTTATGAAGGAGTCAACTACAAAGAGTAAGGACACTCTGAGGAGCTGTGGCACTCTCAGCCTGAAGATAACTTTCGTTTGAAATGCATTGCTGATTTTAATTTTATAAGTCCACCAAATGTGGTTTTTTGATTTGTTGAGTCCACCTGATCCATCATCATTATGATTTATCAAACCTTCTACTATAACATGCCACCGGGACGGAACCTGTTTTAACAGTCCGGGCTTTGCCCGTTTTTATTTATCTACCTACCTCCCGGTCGGGGACTCTCCATTTCAATCACCAAGCTCCTCCCCCGTACATATTATATGTACGGGGATTCCACGATCCTACCTGCGATGATGGCCAGGAAGATAGTGGAAAGTGCCTAGCAGTGAAACAAAGCGTCACTCCGACGACATGGGGGATAAGCCAGTCAAGCTAGCCGTAGGGGAAACAGATGGGAAACAGAAGTCACTGTAAAACAAACCACGAAGGTCACTGAAAACAAACTGGACACCCAGGACACCCCCGGAGATAATATAGTGGAGGCTGCACCGGACCTGATACAAAATCAGAAGCACACTACGCAGTGTGAAGGATGTACAGACAGTACCTGGGAAATAGGACGTGGAATTTACCTGCAAACGCCAGGAATAAATCACACTGATTTATATGTTTTTATGAAGGAGTCAACTACAAAGAGTAAGGACACTCTGAGGAGCTGTGGCACTCTCAGCCTGAAGATAACTTTCGTTTGAAATGCATTGCTGATTTTAATTTTTATAAGTCCACCAAATGTGGTTTTTTGATTTGTTGAGTCCACCTGATCCATCATCATTATGATTTATCAAACCTTCTACTATAACATGCCACCGGGACGGAACCTGTTTTAACAGTCCGGGCTTTGCCCGTTTTTATTTATCTACCTACCTCCCGGTCGGGGACTCTCCATTTCAATCACCAAGCCACTATGTGGTCATGTCCGATAGGCTCGCGAGATCTGGTGATTTTGATAGAAAACGCGCAGTAGAGGCTCAATTTTGACCAAGATCCAACCTCGTTGCGCGTTTTTACGTGTAAAACCAGCGCTGACAAGTGCTTTTTTAGCATAAATGTCGCATTTAATACATGACCGCATCGGACCGGTTGCGATGGAGAGGTTGCATAGTAATCTCTAGCCGCCTAGCTTTCTTTTGATACCAAAATTTAGGTTGCGCTTTGAACAGAAGCCAGTTTTTGGGCTATAGGACGAACTTTGATACCGTGCTGTCCAAAACCTGCCGCACTTTCAGCCAAGTTATGGGTAGCAAAATGATCTTTAGACGATTACCTACAACTGCTACACAATTTCCAGGGTGTTTGACAGCACACGCAAGCGTGCACGCTCCCTGAAAGCGCCTAACAAAATCGCGCAAAACCCCTCAAAACGGAGGATTCCTATCGGACAAATGCGCGTTTTGACCACATAGTGCAAGCTCCTCCCCCGTACATATTATATGTACGGGGATTCCACGATCCTACCTGCGATGATGGCCAGGAAGATAGTGGAAAGTGCCTAGCAGTGAAACAAAGCGTCACTCCGACGACATGGGGGATAAGCCAGTCAAGCTAGCCGTAGGGGAAACAGATGGGAAACAGAAGTCACTGTAAAACAAACCACGAAGGTCACTGAAAACAAACTGGACACCCAGGACACCCCCGGAGATAATATAGTGGAGGCTGCACCGGACCTGATACAAAATCAGAAGCACACTACGCAGTGTGAAGGATGTACAGACAGTACCTGGGAAATAGGACGTGGAATTTACCTGCAAACGCCAGGAATAAATCACACTGATTTATATGTTTTTATGAAGGAGTCAACTACAAAGAGTAAGGACACTCTGAGGAGCTGTGGCACTCTCAGCCTGAAGATAACTTTCGTTTGAAATGCATTGCTGATTTTAATTTTTATAAGTCCACCAAATGTGGTTTTTTGATTTGTTGAGTCCACCTGATCCATCATCATTATGATTTATCAAACCTTCTACTATAACATGCCACCGGGACGGAACCTGTTTTAACAGTCCGGGCTTTGCCCGTTTTTATTTATATATATATATATATATAGATAGATAGATAGATATAGACGCTTCACTGTGTAACACTTGTGGCTAGAACCATACTAGCTAGAAACTTGAACCAAGTTTTATCCGTTAGGAAATCGTTCGGGGCATGCATTAGTTAAGGTTTCAAGTCAAAATGTCCACTATGACGACCGTAATGACGTCACTAAGTGACGTCATTGCAAAATCTCAGACCAAATATTTTCAAACGCCTCTAACGCCCTAAAGACGTACTCTGGTTCCTGATTTGACGCAAAATCGTTAGTGGCAAATTGTCTGAACTTTCAGATACTATATCGTGAATTTCTGTAACGTGTCATTTTCAGACCTTAAAACGCGTCCGAACTCAAAAATTTGATATAAAAATCCACATCCAAAACTCACATTTCGTGCAATAACTTCAATTCTTGACTACCATGGCCTTTAAAACGTTCCACACGTTTAGAGCTTCATAGGTATAATATTCTGTCATAATTTTGACGTCGTCGTGACGTCATATGTGACGTCACGACGTCAAAATGACGTCGAATTTTGAAAATTTCTTCAAATCAGTTTCCTATAACCCATGATTATATATTTCAATTACATTTTAACACTTCAAATGACAACTAGTTTAGTTGTTTGAGGTCATAAATGACCTCAAACAACCAAAAAAAAGTACAAATTTAGAGCAAAAACTAATTGAAATTAGTTCGCCGGAAAGGTGGCCCACTTTGTTCTTACTCCTTCATTTCCGTCACCTTTGAGTTGAAGGCGAAAAAGTATACGGATACCTCAATGTCTTTGAAGCCTCAACTCATAGGTGACGTAAATGAAGGAGTAAGAACAAAGTGGGCCACCTTTCCGGCGAACTAATTTCAATTAGTTTTTGCTCTAAATTTGTACTTTTTTTTGGTTGTTTGAGGTCATTTATGACCTCAAACAACTAAACTAGTTGTCATTTGAAGTGTTAATAGATAGATATATATATAGCTATAGCTATAGACGCTTCACTGTGTAACACTTGTAGCCTGAACCATACTAGCTAGAGACTTGAACCAAGTTTTATCCGTTAGGAAATCGTTCGGGGCATGCATTAGTTAAGGTTTCAAGTCAAAATGTCCACTATGACGGGCGTAATGACGTCACAAAGTGACGTCATTGAAAAATCTCAGACCAAATATTTTCAAACGCCTCTAGCACCCTCAAGACATTTTCCAATTCCTAATTTGACGCAAAATCGTTAGTGGGAAATTGTCTGAACTTTCAGATACTATATTGCAAATTTTTCTGACCTGTCATTTTCAGACCTTAAAACGCGTCGGAACTCAAAAATTTGATGTGAAAATCCACATAAAAACTCACATTTCGTGCAATAACTTCAGTTCTTAACTACCATGGCCTTTAAAACTTTTCACACGTTTAGTGCTTCATTGGCCGAATAGTCTGTCATAATTTTTTACGTCGTCGTGACGTCACGTGTGACGTCACGACGTCAAAACGACGTCGAATTTTGAAATTACATTTGAATTACATTTGAACACTTTAGTTGACAAATAGCTTAGTTGTTTGAGGTCATAAATGACCTCAAACGACCAAAAAAGAGTACAAATTTAGAGCAAAAACTAATTGAAATTAGTTCGCCAGAAAGGTGGCCCATTTTGAACTTACTCCTTCATTTCCGTCACCTTTGAGTTGAAGGCGGAAAAGTTTAAGGATACCTCAATGTCTTTGAAGTCTCAACTCAAAGGTGACGGAAATGAAGGAGTAAGTTCAAAATGGGCCACCTTTCTGGCGAACTAATTTCAATTAGTTTTTGCTCTAATATATATATAATAGGTAACCGGTGATCTTATAAAGATTCTACAACTTTTTTAGGGATACAAAAATCTCACAGACATATGTTTCTTCGTTAATCCATCTGTTAGCCTGACTGTCTGTCACTCTGTCTGTCACTCTGTTTGTGTATCTGTCTGTCAGTCAGTAACAATACTCTTCGTTGCTCGACCCTTTTTCACCGTACCAATGTAAAGGAGGGTTGTAACATAATAATCCTCTCCGTTCTCCAAGTACTAATTAATGTTCTAATTAACTCTTCCCAGGTACAAGGTCTAAGTAATGTTCTAACTCTTTGCAGGTACAAGGTCTAAGTAATGTTCTAATTAACTCTTCCCAGGTACAAGGTCTAATTAATGTTCTAATTAACTCTTCGCAGGTACAAGGTCTAATTAATGTTCTAATTAACTCTTCGCAGGTACAATTGTTCTAATTAACTCTTCCCAGGTGTCCGGAGTGAATGGCAGTGAGGAAAACACGGTAATTTTCAGTACAACAACCTATGAAGAGAGGGAGAAGTGGGTCAAGTGTATCAAGAGAACTGTCAACCGAATCATCATTGATCAGAGTAAGTGTGGTGGTTGCCTGCGTGAGGGGATCGCGCGAACATGAGGGGCGTAGGAATGATTTTTCAAGTGAGGGGGCGAAGTCACGTGACCAATTACAGGAGGGCCTCCGGGCGCACGAACATGAGGGGCGCGACGTGCCCATGGTGATGAGCCTGGGAGGATCAGTGTGTGTGTGATCTCAAATTTCTTTTCGCCCGGAAATATAACGTCCAATATAACACGTCCCATCTTTAATTTAGATCGTGTGGGTGACCATACTAAACTGCGGAGAATAATACCCCCTATCCCTAGATCGTGTTGGTGATCATACTAAACTGCGGAAGCTCCTAACCGAGCAAGAAGCGGAGATATCCATCCTTGAAGAAGAGCTCGAAAAGATGGCGGCAGTGGCCGGGGAGTGTAGTTCGAGGAGTATCCACGCTGAAGGGAAGCTAGCTGAGAGGGAGGCAGATTGTGGCAGTCTTTCGTGTGAGTTATTATTATATTGGAACACGTGGCGGTGTTGGTGATGCTTCGCGGGCTTCGTTTAGCCGCGCTGCGCGCGGCTAGTGTAGGGATGGCCGCGTCACCAAGTGGCGGTGTTAGATCTCGTGTTTTATTAGGGTAACTGTGCACACTTCTAGTAGAAGTTCTACAGTTTCACATTTTAGCAGGATCGATCTGGTGGTTGGGTGGCACCCAAACTATCACTCCACCATATAAACCCTCTCCCTTTTTTTAGTGAAGGTAGATGCGGCATCACGAGAGGTCCTATCTCTGAAACAACAAGTTGCCATCTTGGAAGAGAGAGCCCATAATCTGACCATGTTGGCTGATGATGTTGGAAGTGAGTTAATTAATTTAATTAGTTTGATTAATATTAGTTTTGATTAATAATAGAACAATGTTGTTACTAATTTACCTTCTGCAAATTAACTTTGATTAAATCCAATTAACACTAACTAATTCCAATTAATATCTAATTAACTCTAATTAACTCTAATTAACTCTAATTAACACTAATTAACTCTAATTGCAGCTGCATCTAAAGAGGATGTCCAGGCCGCCAAAGAGAAAATGGCAGCAGACAGGGCTGCTAGGTTGAAGGCCATACAACTTGAAGTCAATGGAGATGAGGTAAGTAATAAAATATATTGTGAACTGTGAAGTAAACTGTGATACCCCTCTAACACCCCCCCCCCCCTACTAACACCCCTCTCTCACCCCTATCTCCCACCCTCTAACACCCCTCTCTAACACCCCTCTCTCACCCATCTAACACCCCTCTAACACCCCTCTCACCCATCTAACACCCCTCTTACCTCTAACACCCCTCTCTCCCACCCCTTTAACACCCTTCTAACAGGTAACACCTCTCTAACACCCCTTTAACACCCCTTTAACACCCCTCTCTCACCCTATCTCCCACCCCTATCTCCCACCCTCTAAAACCCCTCTAACAGTTAACACCTCTCTAACACCCCTTTAACACCCCTCTCTCACCCCTCTAACACCCCTATCTCTCTCACCCTCTAACACCCCTCTCTCACCCCTCTCTCCCACCCCTCTAACACCCCTTTAACACCCCTATCTCCCTCTCTCCCACCCCTTTAACAGTTAAAACCTCTCTAACACCCCTTTAACACCCCTCTCTCACCCTATCTCCCACCCCTCTAACACCCGGCCCCTATCTCTCTCACCCTCTAACACCCCTCTCTAACACCCCTCTAACACCCCTATCTCTCTCACCCTCTCTCCCACCCCTCTAACACCCCTATCTCTCTCACCCTATCTCCCACCCCTCTCTCACCCTCTAACACCCCTATCTCTCTCACCCTCTAACACCCCTCTAACACCCATTTAACACCTCTAACACCTCTCTAACCCCTCTCTCACCTCTCTAACACCCCTCTAACACCCCTCTAACACGCCTCTCTAACACCCCCCTCTAACACCCCTCTCTCACCCCTCTCTAACACCCCTCTCTCACCCCTCTTCCACCCCTCTCCCACCCTCTAACACGCCTCTCTAACACCCCCCTCTAACACCCCTCTCTCACCCCTATCTCCCACCTTCTAACACCCCTATCTCTCTCACCCTCTAACACTCCTCTCTAACACCCCTTTAACACCCTTCTTCCACCCCTCTAACACCCCTCTCTAACACCCCTCTAACACCCCTCTCTAACACCCCTCTAACACCCCTCTCTAACACCCCTCTAACACCCCTCTCACCCATCTAACACCCCTCTTACCTCTAACACCCCTCTCTCCCACCCCTTTAACACCCTTCTAACAGGTAACACCTCTCTAACACCCCTTTAACACCCCTTTAACACCCCTCTCTCACCCTATCTCCCACCCCTATCTCCCACCCTCTAAAACCCCTCTAACAGTTAACACCTCTCTAACACCCCTTTAACACCCCTCTAACACCCCTATCTCTCTCACCCTCTAACACCCCTCTCTCCCACCCCTTTAACACCCCTATCTCCCTCTCTCCCACCCCTTTAACAGTTAACACCTCTCTAACACCCCTTTAACACCCCTCTCTCACCCTATCTCCCACCCCTCTAACACCCCTATCTCTCTCACCCTCTAACACCCCTCTCTAACACCCCTCTAACACCCCTCTCTAACACCCCTTTAACACCCCTCTCTAACACCCCTACCTCTCTCACCCTCTAACACCCCTCTCTAACACCCCTCTCTAACACCCCTCTCTAACACCCCTCTCTAACACCCCTCTCTAACACCCCTTTAACACCCCTCTCTAACACCCCTACCTCTCAGGACTATTTGGGTAACTACAAGAAGTATTTGAACCTAAAACGGGACCACATCCTTCAAAAACACGGTGGAAGTACATTCAGCGTTAACTCTCTGGGCCAACCCAAGGTGTCTCCTATGACTGCCGCAGCTCCCACTGCTCTGAACTGATGACACGTTATTGATATTATATGGGGGGGGGGGGGGGGGGCCAAGGCCAAAAAAAGCCAAACCCGCCCTGAAATCCGGGTCTGATCTGGCTTTTTTTGATCTGGCTTTTTTTGGCTTTTTTTGATCTGGCTTTTTTTGGCTTTTTTTGATCTGGCTTTTTTTGATCTGGCTTTTTTTGGCCTTTTTTGGCTTTTTTTGATCTGGCTTTTTTTGGATATGGCTTTTTTTGGCCTTTTTTGGCTTTTTTTGGCTTTTTTGATCTGGCTTTTTTTGATTTGGCAGTTTTGATCTGGCTTTTTTTGGCTTTTTTTGATCTGGCTTTTTTTGATCTGGCTTTTTTTGATCTGGCTTTTTTTGGCTTTTTTCGATCTGGCTTTTTTTGGCTTTTTTTGATCTAGCTTTTTTTAAATCAGACTTTTTTGGTTAAAAAAATATTTCTTTACCGATATAAAATGATAAAACTAGATCAAAGAAGCCATTTTAAAGTGTTTTTAGTGTCATACAGACCATATAATGTCAGAATTACATGCCAAAATGACCAAAAAAGTAGGGCCAAAAAAAGCCAAAAAAAGCCAAACCCGCCCTAAAATCCGGGATTGATCTGGCTTTTTTTGGCCTTGGCCCCCCCCCCCCCCCCCCCCCTATATATTATATCATGGAATATATATTCATGGAATTGGACCAGCAGAGAATTGAACTGTGTAGATCAATGGTTTTCAAGAGATAAATGACTGACACTCTGACAGACTGAAGTGATAGAGAGAGTTTTGTACAGTGTACTATGAGACATGAGAATGACTGAATATTTGAACGACGTAGAACAGTCCGAGTAATTGTACATATTTTCCAAATGTTTTCCTAAATCACGTATTTTTGCATTTTGTCATTACGAAAAGGGGTAGAGGTAGTATCACATATCAAAATCAATATTATCCTCAACACCCGCCTTGACAAGATCAGGCATGGTTTCGGTCTTTGGTCTCACAAAACGGAAATCCTGGAACACTTGTCAGCGCTGAATCTAGGCGGGGATGGCTCAAAATTGCGCGCATTCTCTTCAACGCTTTTGAACTTTCGTTACAAGCGCAGTATCGCGCGTTACGTACATGTTGCAAGTGGGCAAAATAGAGCTCCTGATTTGCAGGCCACCTGCGACCAATTCGTGATGAACTTGAAGTGTGTAATGAGTGTAGAGTTATACTATACATTTTAATTATTATTCTCATGATCTCTGGCATCGAATTCAAATGACCTTAACCATGTGAAACCTAAAAACACCAATTGGCCAAATAGTAGAGTCGATTAGCACACATGACTCTCGCAATTGCATCCCAATACCCAAGTTGCATCATCAATTGGCAATGGTACGTATTCTCTCAGATCTGGTTAACATTTACCGCCTACCTAACCCTAACCCTAACGATACTCAGAAGAACAATACACAGTGAACTCTTCGTATTTGGCCTGCCGGCCAAATTCTCGAGCTCACAGAAGGAGTGAAACGCCCTCCTCGTCGGTACTGATATGAGGGTGAAAAGGAGGGGTAAATGCCCTCCCTGCCGATCGTCGGTACAGAGGGTGAATAGCTATAGGAGGGGTAAATGCCCTCCCTGCCGAATACTCTCTCGGAGTGAGTTTTCGGCAGGGAGGTCGGAATATAGGGGTCAAATGACCTACGTGCCGACGGCGATCTCATCCCAATTTCGTTTTACTGTTGATGGGATCCCATTAATGGGATGCCATTCAGTTAGAGTTTCCCCTATTAGTTTTTGGCTATATGGCTATAGCCACTCTGGAGTGGTTTAGTGACTTTTCACGGGTGCCATTTTGTTCAGAAGAAAAAGTTAATCTCAGAGTTGTGAAGTACTTTAGGGTCTATCTCTCTCTATCTCTAACCGTTCTGTGGATATTTGCTGTCAAAGTATGCCAATTTACTCATTTTTGGCATGTAAGGCTAATTTTCGAGTACATCTAGTTTAGTTAGAAATGTCCGCGAGGGAAATTTCCGTGAGGGAAATTTCCGTGAGGGAAATTTCCCTCCGTGCCTCTCTTCATTTTCTCTCGATGTCCTTCTCAAACAGGTGTGCCAAACAAAGGGTCTGTTTTAATGAAAAAAAAGAAGAGGGGGGGAAAGGAAAAAGAAGAAGAGGAGAAAAGGGGGAGGAGAGAGAGAGAGAAGAGAGAGAGGAGAGAGAGAGGGGGGAAAGGGGGAAAAGAATTTAATAAAAAAACCCCTTTAACAAACCCCTTAACCCCAAAAACCCCTTCTTTTCTTTTCCCCCTTCTCCTTTACCCCTCTCTCTTTTCCTCCTCCCCCCTTTTTCCTTTTTTTCCCCCAACGTGAGGGGGCCCCCCACCAGCGCGTTTTGTCCTCCCTCCCTCCCTCCCTAGAACACTGCTACACAAGAGCTCAATCTCAACACTGGGTGCACCTCAAACTTCAAGTATGGGCTGATGACAAAATCTGCTCCCTGCTGGCACTCTTTTTTTCTTCACTTTATATACGCCGATTTCATCGTCGCTATGGCAACTGATGGCTTATTGGCTTAATATCTTGGTTTCATTGTTCACACCAATAGTGTTGGCGGGTGCGATATGACATCGAAGACGCTCATTTATTAGACGTTTCGGCTGTACGGCCATTATCAATAATGCTCAATAAATAGTTTTACGTTGTAGTTGATGAAAGTTTGAAACTTTAATGGCAGTACAGCCGAAACGTCTAATAAATGAGCGTCTTCGATGTCATATCGCACCCGCCAACACTATTGGTGTGAACAATGAAACCAAGATATACTACCCCACCAGCCTCCACCATCTCCAAATATTGGCTTAATTGTTTTTATTAAGATTGTTAAATTAATTTTCCCCATATCCTCCAGACGAATGAATATCAGCTTTTTTACTTGTTTGGACGTAAATGAACTTCATTATTCATTATGAAGAAGCGCTGTTGCTTACTATTAGTAATACTAACGTATTGAGGTCTGGGTGTCCTCCACGAAACTAAATTCAGTTTAGTGTTGAAATTTAGAAGTCAAGTTAGTGAGCGACTAATATCTCGCTAAACTTTAGATAACCGTCCACGAACAACATGTTTCGAGGCTTGGTCCGACCCATGTGATACTGAGGTGTTATACATGTGATAGAATGCGACACCCAATGGGCACTCTCTCTTTTCCATCACGTGAAGATATCAGCGTGACATACAATAACGTGGAACGTAATGTGTGAATTGAGATAGAGATCCACTGGCCAATCAGGACACTTGATTCTCAATGTGCGATAATTAATAGCCAGTGCCACACCTGAGAGGGGGATAACGAGAGGGGCAGTGGGCATAATGAAAGGGGGAACCGGGAATGAGAGATTGGGAGATATGAGGGAAAGAGATGGAGAATGAGATATGAGAATGAGTTTGGGAAAGAGGGGAGAATGAGAGGGGGAATTAGAGGGGAATGAGAGGGGGATAATGAGCGAGGGAGTGAAAGATTGGGATATAGTGGGAATGAGAGGGGGAATGAGAGGGGGAATGAGAGATGGGAATGGAGTTTGGGAGAGAAGAGGGAATGAGAGGGGAGAAGGGAGAGGGGAGATGAGAGGGGGATGAGATTGAGAGAGAGGGGAATGAGAGGGGAATGCACGAGAGAAAGAGACAGAGAGAGAGAGAAGAGGAGCAGAGAGAGGAGAGAGGTATTGAGGGAGATGAGGGAGTGAGCGGCGAGAGAGAGATGAGAGAAAGAGATGAGAGAGAGAGAAGGATAGAAGAGAAATTGATAGGAATCTCCTGAGGTCTGCCCCCCGAGAGAGAGAGAAGAGAGAGAGAGAGCGAGGGATGAGGAGAGAATGAACAGAGATGAGAGAGGAGAGGAGAGAGAGAGAGGAGAGAGAGAGAGACTATAAGAGACTATATATTTACTTACTTTTGATACTTTTGCTATGATTTTGGTAGTTAACACATAATACAGGCAAATTCTATCCGGTATAATATTTCATTTTGGCCCCCTAGTACATATCTTGAGAAGTACTGTCTAATTATACTCTTTCATATATCCTCTCATATTTCTGGGATATGGGGGGGGATCCCATGGCATACTTTGGTATACTTTGGTATACTTTGGTATATGGAAAATCCCAAAAAAATATGTGGAAAGTACCAAAGTATACCAAAGTATACCATATCTTTTTAATAACTTTAAAGTACTTTAAAGTGTTAATTTACAACAGTTAAGGCTTTAAAACATTTTATATAAACTTTCTTGACTCATAAAATTGGACAATGGTGCTAAATAGGCTAAATTCATAGAATCGAGGGAAAATATTACCTATAAAATGGTGAGTCAGAAAACTGGGGTTTGACAAATTGGGACCCATTTGAGTATGATAAAAAACTTTTAAAAAGTCAAGAAAATGTTCAAATAGTATTTGGTAAAGTCTCCAAAAATTTTTCAAAAATTGCCTTCACCGGGAATCGAACCCGAGTGGCAAGCCTAGAAGCACTAGCCGGATGATGTAACAAAAACGTAAAAATCGGTTTAATAAGCGTTATATTACCAACTTATAAAGAAATAAGGATGTAGTTTTACAAATTTAGTCATTTATGTCAACTTATCGCTTAAATTTTACCTTTTTCAAAATTTTTATGGTATACTTTGGTATACCTTGGTATACTTTGGTATACTTTGGTATACTTTGGTATATGGAAAATCGCTGAAAAAGTTGTGGAAAGTGCCAAAGTATACCAAAGTATACCATGGGATCCCCCCCGGGATATGCACATAAGGAATTCTCTCTCTCCCTCTTATCTCGTTCCTTTAAAATGATTTTTTCAATTTTAAACAATTTCAGTATCTAGCTCAAGTTCATCATGTAAGCATGTATGTCAAAGACAGTCGTGGCCATTTGCATTTTGGCCATTTTGGGTCATTTTGGGGTCGTTTTGGGAACGCATTTCCACAATAGTAAAATTTAGTTTCAATTTAGACAGCCTTTGGGTTGGCTAAATTCTCAGCCTGTTTAGTCTAAATTTTAGTGTTATGTTAGTGGGGCTTATATGGGTTCAGTGTGAAATGGGGCGTGAAATCACGTGACTTGTACCACGTGGAGGGGGTTTTAGTATGGAACTAATCCCTCTCTAAAACCCTACTCAAAGCACAAAAAACAAACACTAATTCTGTAGTTCGTGGACGAAATCGATAGAGCTCTCCAATTTTCACACTCAAAAGGCCTAATTAGTCGAGATCTAAAAGTTTAGTACGGTTCGTGGAGGACACCCTGAGCGAACGGTCACTTTGTCCACTTACCTGATTTTGTCATCCAACGCGACTGTCAAAATAGTGCGCGAGATTGTTTTTGTGAGAATGGGGGAGGGAGAATTTTGACAGCGCTGGTGTGTCCATGGCTCCAAAATCAAACTTTTGTGTGTGTGTGCTGACCCTAATAGAGAACATAACTAGTTGGCCCGTTTGCCCTTCGGGCTATTCTAAATGATATTTCCATGAAAAATCTATTTGGCTAAGCAGTGCAGGTGGTCCTGGTTTGTTCATAATTTCTTCTGGTATCTTCTTCTTCACTACTGCACGACCGTCTGGTCCTAGATTGCATCCTCTAACTTCCGTCTCTTTTTGTGGACTTCCGCTGATTTCTTTAATTTTTTTTCCATCATGGGGCTAGAATCTAGATGGCAGCATGTGGTCCACATGGCTGTGTGAGGGGATCGCTCTGTGGGGGCGACGTGCCCAATCCATGGCTGTTGTTGTTGTTGTTTTTGTTCCTTTCTGTTTGCAAACTTTTGATATTATAGGTGCTTTGTTTTAATCCCTGAATAAATGTTGTGGCAATCTAAATTTTAGTTGTAACATACTAGCATTGATAAGATTTGAGTTGCTTGACACCATGTTTCCGTGCTTTAATTAGAATAAAAAGAAAGTATGAACAATTCAAGAGTAGATCGCGAAAACCAATTTTCGGCTGAGAAATCATTTGTAAGATGCTAACTTACTTACCAGTACATTTCTCGAGGTGTCCTTTATCCATACCGAGTCAATTTCACCGTTTTTGAAATTTTTGGCTAATCCGGTCACAGTTGTCCCAATTCACCAAAAATTTTAAAACGGTGAAATTGACTCGGTATGGACAAAGGACACCTCGAGAGATATACCAGTAAATAAGTTAGCACTTTACAAATGATTTCTCAGCCGAAAATGGGGTTTCGCGAAACTTTGAACTTTTCCGCGGAACTTCAAACCGCGAAACTTCAGTGTGTTTCACACGGTTGAGAGTTGAACGCGCGCGGCCAACCTCAGTGTGTCTCCCCCCTATAGGAGGGGTAAATGCCCTCCCTGCCGAATACTCTGAACTCTCTCGGAGTGAGTTTTCGGCAGGGAGGGCGGAATATAGGGGTCAAATGACCTACGTGCCGACGGCGATCTCATCCCAATTTCGTTTTACTGTTGATGGGATCCCATTAATGGGATGCCATTCAGTTAGAGTTTCCCCTATTATTTTTTGGCTATATGGCTATAGCCACTCTGGAGTGGTTTAGTGACTTTTCACTGGTGCCATTTTGTTCAGAAGAAAAAGTTAATCTCAGAGTTGTGAAGGAATTTATGGTCTATCTCTAACCGTTCTGTGGATATTTCCTGTCAAAGTATGCCAATTTACTCATTTTTGGCATGTAAGGCTAATTTTCGAGTACATCTAGTTTAGTTAGAAATGTCCGCGAGGGAAATTTCCGTGAGGGAAATTTCCGTGAGGGAAATTTCCCTCCTTGCCTCTCTTCATTTTCTCTCGATGTCCTTCTCAAACAGGTGTGCCAAAGCTAATGGTCTTGTTTTCTAACTGCAGCAGACCGCCGAGCTGATCTTTTTGCCCTTCACCCTCTCTCTCGGTCCACTACACGCACCACTCCCACATGGGGCCGTAAGGTCCCATGTGGGAACAGGGTTAAATCCCCCGAGCCCGGATCCTGTTGGATCTGAGGGCCCGGAGGGCCTGCGGAGTAAAGGTAGGAAGAACAATGTACATAGGGGTAAGTTGAACAATGTACATATGGGTTAAAGTAAGGGGAAAATATTTAAAGGGGAATTAAAGCTCATGAAGACGGAGCATAAGACCTCCTAAACTATCTGGAAAGAAGCCCAACCATCTGGAACGGAGCCTAAGAAGAGACAAACTTACGGAAAAATTTGGGGGAGGAATTAAAAAATTAAAATACCAAAAAGGGGGGTGAAAACGGTAGATATAAAAAAAAAACAACTAGGGGGTTACGGGAGGGAAAGGGAAACCCGGAGGGGGGGTTACGGTGAAAGATCCGATTTTGGGGGGGGAGGGGTCTGGGGGGGGGGTTTTTTTTACGCAGGTATTTCTCCAGGGGGGGGGGCGACTCCCCCAAGACCCCGATCCGATAGGGATGACTGGCCTTTTTTAAGACCCCCAAATTCCCGGTGTGAGCCCCCCGTAGTTTTGGTACTTCTCGATTTTTCCACTCCCTTGCCGACACTGACCGTCCTTGGAAACAGCGACACGCAGGGCTTCCTTTTTTATTTTGTTAAAAGGGACCAAGTCGGTTTTACATGCCTCGAGGGGTTTACCGTCTGAATGTGGAAACCCCAGAGGATCTTGCGTTTATTCTCGGCACTTTTCTGCATGGGGTCCCCCATTTGATTGGTTTGGAAATCCGGGGGGTCCTTGAATTTTTCCCCGTGAGGGGCCAGGGCCCAGCAAGCTACCGATCGTTGTCGGGGTTTTAAGGTTCCGTTGGAAAGTTTCGTGCATGTTTAGGAGGGGTTTTCCCACCGACTGTGTGGGGGAAGATCCCACTTCTCAGTCATTCATTCTTTCTGTAGGCAGCTCTCAACCCATGGGGCGAATGGTTGATCCGGGCCCCCAAAGAATCGGGCTTCGGTGTCTGCTGAGGCTTTTGTTGGGGAAAGGCCAGCGGCAGGGTCGCCCCCCTTCTTCAAGTTGTTCAGGAATTTCCATGAAAGATTTGTGTTTCCATTTCTTAAAGTTCCTTTGAGTTTCCTTCGGGTTTCCCTGCGTTTTGGGGGGTCCATTTAGCTATCTTCAAAATGAATCGCCGTGTGGAGGGACGGGTCTTGGGGTCTGTGGAAATTTGGGAAGAAGTCACGAGTCCTGTCTTTCCCACAAGAATCTTTAACCGTTGGAAAAACCCCCCCCCCAGTTTTTTGCAAAAAAACCTTCCGGGCAATTTACGGCCAGCCAAACCCGGATCTATAGTATCATGTCTGGGTCCCACTGGGGTTGGAAGTGGACCAGTCCCGATTCCGGCACCGTAAAACGGAAAAAACAGGTATGCCATGTGTTTTTATTGCTGTGATGAGGTTTTGCTTGCAGGGGGGCAATGTTTTTTATTTCGGGGGGTAGGGGGTGACTTAGTTATCTCTTGATAAGAAAGGTAAACCTCCAGGATGCCGAGGTACTTTTGCCCCATTTCCCCCTGGGGGTTTGCTCCACTTGGGGGCTTATTCCCTGATCCGATTTGACTCCACCACAAGTTAGGTCCGCATTTGGGTGACCCCAAAAGGGCATGTTGAGTCGTTAAACCCCCAGTGACTGTAAAAGGTGTGAAGGTCTCTTTGAGCTGGCATCAGCCTTAAAATCGTCCATGTATAGGCGGGGGGTTAATTAAAAATTTGGGGTCTGGGGTATGGGTTGATTTGGGGGTTTTTGCCTTTTTGGGGAGGAGCATGGAAGGGGGTCAGGCCCAAATAAAGTGAATAGGGGAGACGGAGTTCCTTTGGGAAAAGGCCCCTTTGAGTGAATTTTACCAAATCTACCCGATTGGAATATGTTGACCAAAACACGTGGGAAAGATGACTCGAATAGGGGATTATTGAGGGTTTATCCCCGAATTCCATTGAAATTAAGGATCCCGGAGTGGGGGATCGAGCGATGCCTTTTGGTAAGTTTATGGAAAACAAAACAAGGAAGATTTTGAGCGTTTGCAATGACGTAGGTAAGTTTGCAATGCTAGTTGTTCTTACTCCTGACTTTTTGCCCGGACCCCTTTGCTCTTTCCGGAAAAAGGCCCGTTTACAAGAGGGGGGATGGTTTTGAAAATTAAATTCGATAAGTTTTTAGAGGCGGAAGGCAGGTTTTTGGGTCTAAAGTTTTCCCCGGGTTGAATACCCCTTTTTGGGGTTTTTTAATCAGGAGGAAGGTCTGCCTTAGTTTCCCTCCATGCCCGGGATTTTTTTTGTAAAATTCAAAAAAAAAAGGGGGGGAAAAAAAACCCCCAAGGGTTTAAAAAGGAGCTCAGGGGGAAAAAAATTAAAAAGGGGGAAGGAAGGGAAAAAAAGGGGGGGGTTTTTGGAAAACAAGAAGGGGGAAGAAAAAGAAGAGGAAGGGAGGAGAGGGAGAAAAAAAGGGGAGAGGGAGGAAAGAGCGGGGGGGGGAGGAGGGGAGGGGAAAAGGGGGGGGGGGAGAGAGAGAGAAGGGAAAGGGAAAGAGGGGGAAAAGGGGGGAGAGGGGAGAGCGCGGAAAGAGAGAGAGGAGGGAGAGGGAGAAAGGGGAAAGAGAGAGAGGGAAAGGGGAAGGGGGAAAAGGGGGGGAAAAAAGAGAAGGGGAGGGAAAAAAAAAGGGGGCCCGGGGGGGGTGGGGGGGGGGGGGGGGAAACCCCCGGTTTCCCCCCCCCTTTTAAAACCCAAACTTTTTTGGGGTTTCCCTTTTTAGGGGGTTTACTTTTTTCCAAATGGCACCTTTTTTTTTCTTCCTTTATTCCCCTTTATTGTTTCTTTTTTTTTAAATTTCCCATACTGACGAATGGGGTACAGCTTTTTTTTTTTGACCGTAAAGAACTCAATTCATGGGCCTTTCTTCCCCAAAATCAAAATTTGGGTTGAGCAAATTGCCCCTTCTGATTTTTTTTCCTTTCCTTCATTATATTATGTCATTAGCTGACATGATCCTATATGGATATGCGTCACTAACCTAGGGAGTCTAGGTGGATTCGGGGAGAATTGGCAATTATGGGCCCATGTGTGCCTCTCCTAAAATGGGATCTTAATTTTAATTGACAATCTAGATGGCGATCTAGGTGTAAGTGGTTTCCCACAGAATAAAGAGTCGAAAATTTGATCTTTTGTTTAGCTCGATTACACAACCCTCTTGGTAGATCGTTACCAGTTTTTGGGCGGAAATATCAGTCAGTGTAACGGGTGACAACTAAAAATTGTCCCTAATTTAAAACAGCTTGGAATTTTTCCGTTTTGAGCTAAAGCTTCGGGCCATAGAACGCTTTTTCAGACAATTTTGAATCGGAAAAACATACCGAGACTAAAAAGTTCATTTTAATTGCGATATCGCATCATTTCCTAAGTAAGTGAGATAGAGGGGCCATAACTTGTTACTCAACAACCCATAATTATAAATCTCTTCTATCTATAATTATATATCCCTCTTTCTCTCTCTCCCCTCTCTCTCTCTCTCTCTCTCTCTCTCTCTCTCTCTCTCTCTCTCTCTCTCTCTCTCACTCTCTATCTCTCTCTCTCTCTCTCGTCGCATTGTCCGTTCAAATTTAAGTTCCATCCCAGTTTTGATCCCAATCCGTCCCAATTTGGCTTTAACTTTTTTTTCCTGTTTTCTTCAAATCTGGGGCAATATCATTTTTACGCTGTTCACTTCCCGTATGAAACTGATGACCCTTCAGTGTGTAACCCCATATAAGTGTGGTTGCACCCCCTTTCGCCTGCAACTGACAGACTGGGCGACGTCTATTTTGCAGATATCTGCAAAACTGCAGATATTCGGCTAATTCAGGAGCTTGGTTTTTCTGCGAATACTTCGCAAAAAAATCCAAAAGATTTTGCGAAGTATCTGCAGAATATCTGAAATTTTGCAGAATCTCGGTGCATGGAACTAGGGGGATATAGATATCCACGAGGAGTGAAACGACGAGGGGAATATCGTGTGATAATCCCCGTAGGGGATTATCAAATTTCATCACTTTACTAGCCGTGGTTATTTCTTATAAACCGACCCCCGGAATTATGAAAGGTGTGAATGGGCACTGACAACAGAGGGAGGGAATTATCTGATATACCACAGTAGACTGCGGGAAATATCAGCAGGGGGGGTGGTTTATAAACCACCTTCCCTGATAACACCCGCTCTGTATAATAGTCTTGTATTGTTCATTGCGCAACAGCACAATAATAGTCTGTACCGGGGGTCCGGGCGTATCAGATAATTCAACTATACATGATATATTAGCTCAAAACATGAATCCTGTGTCTACAAAGACAGAATTGAATTATTTCTTATCGATAGTGCTAGATCATTAGCCACATTGCCTTTACACAGTTTTAACCTTGTTTATATTTGTAAAACATTCCATATATAATAGTGGTTTGTATGTACAACGTGCGTGTTGAAATGATACGTCTCCTTCTCTTCACAGCTGCATTGTGTGGAACAGTTGTTCTCACTGCAGGTTGGTCAAAGATTAATTCGATAAAGTATTATCTTTAAATTGTGTATTTTTAGTGGTCAGTACAGTATTGTTCCATAAGAACATAGTTTTATTTAGAGTTAAAAATATGTCTGTTGTTTTTTCAGACTGGACAGCTGTAGAGAAGGATGTGAAGATACCCTGGGACCTGGAGGGAACACCTCTCCAGATAAAGACAGACTCTACACTGGGCAGTAATGAGATGATCAGGGTGGATATGCACGACCAGGACAGCACCTTTATCAGTAGTTTGTATGTGAAGTTCTCCTCCCCGATGCAGTATTATATACACCACTGCAACAGCTACACAGATCTGCCAGTGCAACCCCCGGTGGAGGTGGATAAGATTTGGACGATAACCAAAACAGAGACCGCCATCAACATCACATGTAACAATGTGGAGGTGCTGAACTACCTGTTTGCAGATAGTCCATATGGCAACTGTCTTGCATATGTGGTTCGTGATGTGGAGGAGATCATGTGACACAGCATCTGACTTCTACAGAGCAGGTAAGGGTAACTTTGTATCAGCTGGAGCTGAGGAGGGACACTGAAGTTGGGCACGCTCGTTGTGTTCTCAAACGTGTGACACACACACAGGGTCACAGTTCACCAAAAATATCAAAAACGGTGACATATTATTATATGGATAATTGACACCTCGATGTACCAGTATAAAAGAAATTAGCCTCATGCAAATGATTTCCCAGCCAAAAATGGTTTTTCGCGAAACTTCGAACTTCAGTGTGTCTCCTGCAATTTGTATTTTTCAGTCGACAATATACAGTCGGACCCCGATTTAGTGGCACCCCGATTTAGTGGCACCCCGATTTAGTGGCAGGATTTTTCCCCCCGATATAGGAAATTAAAATTATTTGAACCCGATTTCGTGGCACCCCGATTTAGTGGCAGGATTTTTTTCCCCCGATGATGCCACTAAATCGGGGTCCGACTGTATCATTGTACCATAAAACAAAATTAAGTTATATTCGTTAGTGTCTGACTGTGGTCTGGAAACCCCCGCTACTGCACGTATCGAGTAGACTTTGCTTGCAAAAAAGGTCATCGCAATAATGTTCCATCGTCCACACCCCCCCCCCCCTGAAAAAAAACCTCCCGCAACCCCTGACAATGAGCTACAACGTGTTATACTTCTCACGCCAATTACTAATTACTATTTCATTTTTGAACCAGTTGAGTGTCCTGCTTTTACTGTTGAGGGATCAACACGAGGAAACTGGGATGCCTCACCAACAGGAACAACTGCCACCATCGAATGTACTGCCAACCATATCCTAGTGGGAAGTGCAACACTGACTTGTCAGGATGATGGATTATGGTCAAATGATGTACCTCAGTGTGATAAAATTGGTAAATAAAAGTAACACTTCACAATTCTATCATATAATTTTCTCATTAACACGTCGTTTGAAATTATGATTGCGCCAGTAAGCCATCGGTAAAAGTATACTTATAGGAGCGCTATGATCGATAAATAAATTTCCATACATATAACTAAATAAAACTTACTCAATATAACTAAATTGGGATCATTAACTAATCAACTCAGATATGATGCATCAGTTACAGCTGATATTACATACCTAATTAAATTTAGTCCAAAAACCAATTAAATAAATTAGTTTGGATGCCCGGGCCCATTTGGTGTCACGGGGGTAAAACCTTTAGGCTACTGTCATAAATAATGGCATATCTCGTTTATTTTTCAATACACATCTCTCGTTTTTCTTTTCTCTTTCTCTCCCTCCCTCTATCTCTTTCCCCCTCTTTTCCTCTTTCTCCCACTCTCCACCTCCATATATCCCTCTTTCTCTTTTTTTTCTCTCTTTTATTTATATTTCTCTTACTATTTCTCCGTCTTTCTCGATATATCTCACTCTTTATATCACAATTTGTTTTTCTTTATCTCTCTCGATATTCATCATTTATGACAGTAGCCTAAAGGTTTTACCCCCGTGACACCAAATGGGCCCGGGCATCCAAACTAATTTATTTAATTGGTTTTTGGACTAAATTTCTGTTCTTTTTGGTGTAAAAAAGAGACAACTTTTTTCCTGATTTTATTTTGGGATCTGAATGCTACATAAATATGCATATAACGGCTAAACGGTGGGAGTTACGAACTTTTGTCTGGGGGAAGACCCCCATAAATCGACTATTTTGAGTCGGAATATACCCAAGAAAACGTTTTAGGGTCAGCCGAAGTGGAAATTTTAAAGGGTATGCATAAAATCATGAATTTGAGCATGAATATGCAAATAACGGCTAAACGGTGCGAGATACGAATTTTTGTCCGGGGGACAACCCCCCCACAAATCGACTATTTTGAGTCTGAATATACCCAAGAAAACGTTCTAGGGTCAGCCGAAGTGGAAATTTTAAAGAATATGCATAAATTTGAGCATAAATATGCAAATAACGGCTAAACGGTGCGAGATACGAATTTTTGTCGGGGGGACGACCCCCCATAAATCGACTATTTGAGTCGGAATATACCCAAGAAAACGTTCTAGGGTCAGCCGAAGTGGACATTTTAACGGGTATGCATAAAATCATGAATTTGAGCATAAATATGCAAATAACGGCTAAACGGTGCGAGATACGAATTTTTGTCCGGGGGACGACCCCCCCATAAATTGACTATTTTGAGTCGGAATATACCCATGAAAACGTTTTAGGACGAGCCGAAGTGGAGATATAACGCAATTAAGTTATTAAAATGAATAATTAATGAATAATTAATGAATAATTAATGAACTATGGCGATTTCGAAGTTTTCACATAGCCTATACCACGCCAAATAATGCAAGGAACCAATGTTCCAAACGGCAAGTCTCTACTATTTCTGGTTTAGGAGAACACTCAATCTCCTCCCCTCCCGTCCCCTCCCGTCCCCCTCCCGTCCCCTCCCTACATTTTTGCATTTTGGGACCCCCTCTGGCAAATTTTTACCTTACATCCGATCATTCTGAAATTTTGTATGCCTCTTCTCCTATATGAGGGCCCTCAGAGTACAAAATTTCATCCCTCTACTTCATCTGGAACATGCATTTTTAAAGCATCAAAAACCCCGAAATTTGCAATGGTATATAGTAGCACTGGCAGGTTAACGCGCTTGTGGGGTAGAAGGTTCCGTGTGCTCTCTCTTTTATTTTTGAGTTAGAGGGGATTTTAAGGTGGGGGCTCTGCCCCCAACCCCCCTTTTGGGCCGGGGCACTGCAGTGCTATGATAATTAATTAAATTAACGTATGTTAATTTTAGGGAAAGTGAAAAACAGAGCGAGCGAGAGAAGCGAGAGGAGAGAGAGAGAGGAAGAGAGAGAGAGAGCGAGAGAGAGAGAGAGAGAGGAGAGAGAGAGAGAGAGGAGAGAAGAGAGGAGAGAGAGAGGAGAGAGAGAGAGAGAGAAGAGAGAGAGAGAGAGCGAGAAGGAGCGAGAGAGAGCGAGAGTAGAGAATCGATCTCATAGACTAGATCATCGTTCTCTATATCGTGCTCTATCTCTCTCTATCTCTATCTCTCTATCTCTGCGTCTCTCTCTCTCTCTCTCTCTCTATCCAGAGAGGCTTGATGTTAGTCTCACAGAGAGCATAAAAATCACAATTCGACCCATGAGATTGAGAGGTAACAAATTCATCAAATTCATCAAAATTGGATTTAACCCCGTCAATGTTAAGAAACATCGCAGAAAAGTTACACACAGGAGTAGTCAGATTATTACCATTAATATAGTTACAATTCTGAAGAATGTTACTGACTATGGAAGCATGCAAACTAGTGTGATCCTCCTGTGGCCCATGACGGGAGGTGAGAAGATCAGAGAAAGGGTTGAAAATCCGTGTGTCAAGAGAAGTTGAAACATTTTCATCCGATGAGGTATCACAATGAATGCAGAGAGAGTTATTGGTACAAGATGAATGATTCACATTCCCACAATTGTCACAATTGATAGATGTGTGCTTGTAAGGACTGATGAATTGTTGACACGAACCACACTTGATAGGAGTACAATTTTCACTTTGTACCAGATAGTTATAGAACGGTAAGATGTCGGATAGACAGAGACTGCACCACCAGTCTTCAGAGGAGGGGGAAGAAAGAATATCAATACTTGTAGAATTGTCAATTTTCAGACATTTAGAATGGTAGATGTGATTTTCAAGGTTGCAATAAACAATAAATTGGTGTGTGTATATAGGTTTGTCACATATGTTGCAATGGTCACGGATAATGACCATGGAGACAAAAGGTTAGAAGTTTCAGTACGAACCGGGGAAATGGGTAACTATATTACATAAAGGGTAACTAATAACTATATTATATGATGGATATTACTACATTATAGGAATGGAGGGCCGAAAACTTTATGTCATACAAATGCTATATTGTATATGTAAAACATAAACTAAACGGGTAAACTAAACGGGTAGATGGTACAAATATGGTAGCTATGAAATATAATATATCAATATATATGTGTATAAGGTGGAACTAGTAGGGTAGCAATGAAATCAGTAAATATATATATATGGAATAAATATGCATAAATAATTAGGAGGATCATACTGATAACTATTTCAATTGATCGACAAAATCCTGGACACACCATATTCCAGTATAGTGTTCCCAGGTAGTTTTTTCACCAGGGTTATCCTTAGCTACTAGTTTCACCGCTAAACCTGCTGTAGCAGATTTCAGATGGATAAAACGCACAGAAAGATGAGGACGCTTGGTTTTAACTGCCTCGCCAATCGCCCTTTTAACACCACGAAGATATGGGGTTAAAGACTGAGTAATTTTGGTACCTTTACCGTGATTACGTATTTTGGCAGAGACTTGGTCCTTTTTCATGAGGTTTTGGAATCGGACAGTGATAGAGGGGACATTACCAGAAGAATTGGTGGAGTTATTACCACCAGAAACTACACCAGATCTAAGTACCCTACCATCACTATTCTTCTTGCCATCACCATTCCTATGAGCTATCTGAATATCGCTAGGTTTTACCTCAACACCCGTGTTACTGCGTATCTCTTTGCACGCTATACCGATAATTGACTCAGGTGAGAGAGAGAGAGATCCAATTCTAAATCTATTTTCCTTGATCCTATTTCTCCCACTGAGATTTCCGACTTAATTCGTTCTCTTGACCCAAATAAATCTTCAGAACTATCCCCCAGGCTGCTCAAGCAGTTCATCTTTCTTCTTTCCCCTGACCTCTCTGAGCTCTTCAACCTTTGTATTAGGGACTCCGTTTTCCCGACACAGCTAAAGATAGCGAGAGTAATACCACTCCACAAAAATGGGCCCCGCAACTGTGTCAAAAATTACCGACCTATCTCCATTCTTCCAACCTTTGCAAAATTATTTGAAAAATGTCTCCACAGAAGACTCTACTCTTTTGTGGAGCCAATGCTCTATAAGAACCAGTTTGGATTTAGGAAGGGACATTCTACTGATCAGGCGCTCAATACTGCTGTAACCTCTGTAATTAACTCTCTTGATAACAAATCCCATTGTGCTGGTCTTTTTATCGATCTGTCAAAAGCTTTTGACACCATTAACCATCGCATATTACTATCTAAACTCGAGCACATGGGTGTCAGAGGCTCAGCACTTGAAATCTTTAGGAGCTATCTTTCTGATAGATCACAATATGTGTCTATCAGTAATACTAACTCTGCACTTCTCCCGATATCCACAGGTGTTCCACAAGGATCTGTTTTAGGTCCCCTTTTGTTTATAATTTATATTAATGATATTGTGAACACCATCACATCTGATTATGTACTTTTTATACTCTATGCGGATGACACTAACATCTTTGTTACAGCAACCAGTCCCGCTGAGCTTCACATGCGTCTTCAAGCCATAACATCTGCACTTGAAAACTATTTCTTTCAAAACATTTTACATCTCAACTCGTCCAAGTCAAAACTTTTATATTTCAAATCACTCCGTTCTTCCCCATCTCATTACCCCAACCTCTATATGTCTGGTACATTGGTTGAGGCAGTAGATAAAATCAAATTTCTTGGTGTTATTATCAGCTCCACTCTATCGTGGTCCAATCACATAGAATCAGTATCCCTGAAGCTTTCGAGTAGTATTGGATGTTTAAGAGTTATGTCTAAATCCATACCTGAGTCCTTCTTCAAACCAGTATACTGTGCGTTTATACAATCGCACATTCTCTATGATCTCAGTGTTTGGGGTTCAGGCGGAAGTTCCTTCAAACTCCTGCCAATTTTTCGTGCTCAAAAACAAGCACTAAGAACCATTTTTAAGCTTCCACGAGGACCCGTACATGTATTCTCACATACCAAGGACACTTTTGGTTCGAATAATCTACTCTCTGTTCACAATCTTTACCACAAGAGCTGCATTACTGCTGTTCACAACCAAAGTATTGTTGGGAATGATGGTCTGACCAGTTTCTCTACCTTCTCTAATAGGGCTCTTATCCCCAAAGGCCGTATAAAAGTTCTTAATGGTAACTTCATTTTCGCTGCACCTCGTTTTTGGAACATTGCCATCAACAATCCTGATATTAAGCCGTTCATCGGCCATCCTTCATTTAAAAAGAGGGTTGGTAAATGGTTGCTTGAAAAACAATCTCGGGGTGATCAGGATACATGGACCAATAGTAACATCTGTTTGGATACTTAATCCGATCGGTTTTTGTACTTTTTTGAACTTTTTTGAACTTTTTTGAATTTTATGAGTTTTTGAGTCGAGTTATACGAAGTGAATCTTAGCTGACTGCTGACCTTCACCCTTGACTTTCTAGTTAACCTTCACTTCCGGTCCCTAGTGGACTCCATACAGCTACCCCAAGGGGTATAGTAACACTCGCAATTTCAAGATGTTTCAAGCCAATATATTAATACTAAAAATGATCTCAGACTTTTTCTCTGACTTTCTTAAGGTGGACCTGCTTCATACCCCATCACCAGCTCTCAGCCTATATATGTATCTGTTCTACTCGTTTT
>CM035361.1:5595957-5695957 GCA_020137815.1 Hormiphora californensis | reverse complement strand
GAGAGAGAGAGAGAGAGAGAGTATGAAAAAAGTGAAAGCTTGGGCATCTTGATGTAACGGGAGGTGGCTCGGGCACGTGTTAGGACTCGTTATGTCTTTCTTCTCCCCCTCTCTCTCTCATTCTATCCTCCTCTGTCTCTCTTCCTATCTCTCCATCGCTCTCTCCATCGCTCTCTCGCTCTCTCCATCTATCTCTCGCTCTAACTCTCTCTTTCCTCTCAATCCCTCTCTACATTTATCGCTCAGAATAGCTTACTCTTATATGTAGCCCTTTTCACTCATGTTCCTCTGCTACAGAATAATTGAGCTGCCGAAACTGTTTCAATTCCCGGTCAAACCCAGTATTTTTCGATTTTCTTCCCTATTTAATTCTAGCTCTGAACTCATTATTCAGAATACTAATTAATCTCTCCTTAACCGAGTTCTGCCCGTGTATGTGTGAGATTCCCCATTAAACTGTTGTACAGAGGGCGTGTGTGTGTGTTGATCACCAGAAGGAGATATCAAAATTACTTCGCTTTGAAACTGTTTTTGAATTGATATTTGAGTTCAGTAAAAATGATCTTTATTTCCCTAATCCCTTTCCACCAGCTACTATATGCATTTGTCCGTGTCCGTTACATGTCGTAAGCCATAAAATTATAAGCCCAGGAAATAACGGGAGGGATCCCCGTTTGTGCAGTACGAATTTCATGCTTTCCTCAGAGAATTTAAGCGGTGTGTGCTACTGCACTCATCACTTCGCATGCGTGATGATGTAAAGAAAGCACACAATCCCCACACAATCAGTGAAAATGCAAATGGGAGTTTTATCAGCTAGCAAGTAACAGCATGTTCCTTATTTTCCTCGGGTCGTGGAGAGAGATCAGATGGTCGCGGGCAAGCCATTCTATAGGAAAAAGTCCTTTGAAAAAAACCCGGAATTGGAGCTCCAGAAAAAAATTCAAAAAAGTTAGATATTTTAGCAAGTACATAACGAATAGTACAAAAAATCGCAGCAACTCAAAAACTGATAAGCACTTATCGAAGTACAAATCAGTTTTGCTAATGTTACGATATTCTACCTCATTATCAATGTATTAAATGAGATCTCTCGATCTCTGTATTATACCTAATAGTTTTTAGAACATGTCCTATATCATTTCGTGTTTGAATGATTTCTTAAATAATCTGATTTTCATCGGCCCTCTCTGGTCGCACCCCACGGGGGGGGGGGGGGGGGGGTAAAACCATAGAATAAGGAACCTAGTAATATCATTATCATGATGAATGTATGATTATCCTAGTACCCTCTTGTAAAGTTTTATAATGCTCTTTTTATCCACGAGTTCAAAACACAGATCATTATCCGAAGCCGGAAATAAATTCAGAACGATATGCGAGGGCTACACACCGTTTTAGATATATATTATCGTTAAACAGCAATTAATTTCGTGACGTTCTGATCTGCACTTTCTATCTTTTTATCTTTTTCTACATCTTTTTCTACATCTCTCAAGACAGTCATTTCTATCCTTTGCTGATACTGCTCTCTCTCTCTCTCTCTCTCTCTCTCTCTCTCTCTCTCTCTCTCTCTCTCTCTCTCTCTCTCTCTCTCTCTCTCTCTCTCTCTCTCTCTCTCTCCCTCTCTCTCTCTCTCTCTACAGCTTCCCTGAAGCGTTACGCATAGCGTGTTTGGAACAATTTTTTACTTTAATTTATCACCGTCTCATATCGTACATATCTCAACCAGGAACCGGCTGAACCAGGAAATACTGGTCCCTGATTGGCTGATAACCAGTCACGTGACCTAAATAACGAGTTCTGATTGGTTGTTTACTTGTGTCGGTCGGTTCCTGATCTCAACATTACACACATCTATCAGCTGTGCTTTTTTTCATTCACGATCATGTTCGATGCAGATGACCTTCTGACTTCTACTTGTATTGAAAGCTTTGTATCGTCTTTATCGAGATGGTCAATTGATACTACTACATGATCATAGAACCTGACTTATTGACTGTATAATAGACCCCAGTTCGTGTGGTATACAGATCCGGATTCTATAGAGCAGCTTGTTGATGTTCAAATGAGGCACGAAGCTTTTTGAGAAAAATCCAACAAAACTGTGGAATAGCAGAAACACCTTCGGTCAGGCGACTCAAAACAACACCTTGGGTATTGGAAATTGTAGTTTTGTGTGGTAAGTGTGTTGTAGGTGTTGCTCCATTAATTGTAGTACCTTCATGGCCCCTGATATTAATAATACAGTCGGACCCTGATTTACCGGGCCCCGATTTACTGGAACCCCGATTTACCGGGAGGATAAAATTCCCCCGATATAGGAAATTAACGGTATTTGACCCCGATATACCGGGCACCCCGATTTACCGGGCAAAACCCTTTCCCCCGAGCATCCCGGTAAATCGGGGTCCGACTGTAATAGATATTTACTGATACTGTCCACCTGCCTGTTCATGTACTTTTATAAGTGTCAGTTTAGGGCAGGCCGCACAAAACAGTTTGAATAAGCTTATTCAGACAGTTTTTTACGGGTTATCCTAGACTGACACTATCGTCCATACAACTGCAAGTATTAAGTTTTGTCGCCCGGCCCCTACGGCATCCAACCGGGCAGGGAAAATTATATAGAAGAATATTTGGTCTGTTACGGCATGTACAGCATGAACATTTCTAATTGTCTTATCGCAGAACATGACACCACATGTGCAGTAGAGAGATAGAGATGTTGACTTTTATGCTTTCTCAACCTGTATATCATTTGTTATCGTTCATATTAGTAATGTGCTGCAATCCGTCCCTCGTTTTAAAAAACAACGGTACAGTATCGTTTATCCTTGCTCCACCCCCTCTAGTTCTCCAGAGTTTGTTTGTTTGTTGTTTGTTTGTTTGTCACTAAACCATGGGATACGCTCAGCAAACCTCCATACCAACCCGGGTATGTGGCAACTATGGCGCTGAGTCCCTTTCTCTCCCCTGGGAGAGAAAGAGACTCATGGTTTAAATTTCTGGAACATTTGAGAGGATCTTGGTCGGGTAGGTAACATTTTGCCTTTGAGAGGGTCTTGGTCTTCAAAATAGGTAACGTTTTGCCTTTGAGAGGTTCTTGGTCTTGAAAATAGGTAACGTTTTGCCTTTGAGAGGGTCTTGGTCGAGTAGGTAACGTTTTGCCTTTGAGAGGGTCTTGGTCTGGTTTGATATTTATCGTATGTTGGTCTGTCTAGGGCACACTCTCAAGCTATGTCTTGTCTTACTCTTAATTATTGAATAGTTAATTACATTCACAATATCAACTGTACACAATAAATGAACAAACAATACGGACAGGTGAACTTACGACCTTGATGGTTGATTGGTACCGTGATGTTGTTGGTGATGAGATGAGAGGTGTAAACATTTCCAATGCAGTGATAAAGATAAACGAAAACGAAGACGATCAAACACAAACAAGGGGTTGGGCAGATTGTAGCAGTGTAGCAGTGTAGAGTGTGAAATGTTCTAGAAGACAATTCGGATGAGATAGATAAGAACATTTGTTAGTTGTTACAGGCGATAAGCGACTTAGTGCACCAAAACACAAGGATTGTCTCTGTAGTGTGGTGTTTTGCAATGTCCGCTATATTGGGAGAGGTGGGTGGGGGAGGGTGGGCGGGGGTGGGGCGGGGGGTTATATTGGACAAAAATGTAGCTGTAATTTAGTAATGAGACCAGGCCAGGCCCGAGAGACAGTTCAGCGGTAACTGGGAGGTCATGTGTGATGGAAATGAGAACTAGAAACAGATTTGAGTTGCATTTTATTGAGGAAAATAGCCCTTTTGGTGTCTGAGACAAGCAAAAGTGAAACGAAATACAACGTAACGAACGATTAATGAATAGAATTCTGCTCTGTGACTTGTTAGTGCTCCTTTATCAAACACGCAATGGCAGAGTACAAAGTTTTCCAAATTTAATTAAATGCGAAATTCCAAAGTTTTGGTCGATTTTGGCCAAAATTGCTGCCCTAAACTAACTATTGGACTGTGCTTTGCCGGGGAGACTGCTCTCTGGTGACTGAGAGATCATATGTTGTCGAATATTGGTATTTGAGGCAGATTTAAGTTTCATTTTAGTGAGGGGAAGAGCTCATATTGGACAAAAATGTAGCTGTAATTTAGTAATGAGACCAGGCCAGGCCCGAGAGACAGTTCAGCGGTAACTGGGAGGTCATGTGTGATGGAAATGAGAACTAGAAACAGATTTGAGTTGCATTTTATTGAGGAAAATAGCCCTTTTGGTGTCTGAGACAAGCAAAAGTGAAACGAAATACAACGTAACGAACGATTAATGAATAGAATTCTGCTCTGTGACTTGTTAGTGCTCCTTTATCAAACACGCAATGGCAGAGTACAAAGTTTTCCAAATTTAATTAAATGCGAAATTCCAAAGTTTTGGTCGATTTTGGCCAAAATTGCTGCCCTAAACTAACTATTGGACTGTGCTTTGCCGGGGAGACTGCTCTCTGGTGACTGAGAGATCATATGTTGTCGAATATTGGTATTTGAGGCAGATTTAAGTTTCATTTTAGTGAGGGGAAGAGCTCATATTGGACAAAAATGTAGCTGTAATTTAGTAATGAGACCAGGCCAGGCCCGAGAGACAGTTCAGCGGTAACTGGGAGGTCATGTGTGATGGAAATGAGAACTAGAAACAGATTTGAGTTGCATTTTATTGAGGAAAATAGCCCTTTTGGTGTCTGAGACAAGCAAAAGTGAAACGAAATACAACGTAACGAACGATTCTTCTCCAGAGTTTAAACAAGCAATATATTACTTGAAGAAATAAGTAAAGAAGTATAACATCCAGGTCTCACACTCGATAAGCACAGATGGTCATATATAGCCAGACAAGATTGAATCAAATAGGTCCTACTTTTGAGTACCCTTCTAGACATGATTTGATAAAATAGGTCCTAAGTTACAAGTAGTGCCCTTCTAGACATAGGTCCTAATAGTTCCAAGTATTGTTGTAGCCTACATTTAGTGGAAGAGGGGAAATGAATTACAAAAGACTAGTACTACGGCCCTCTCTGGAGATACAGTATGAAAACAATGAGAGGCTCGCACATTTTACTCAGGGGGCTTTAGGCTCGCAGCAAATGCAATTTATATAGGTCTCTCTTATCTCTCCTAAATATTACATGTGGCACGACACTCGACATCCTTTATTATTATAGTCCATGCTGAATTGTACCTAACTTGGCTCAATGTTTCCTTTGCCTGAAGGTTATGATTTGGATTATATTTAGTTTATATCACTCTTGCTAGTATCAAAGTATTTGATGAACCTTTTTAGTGTTTGATAATTGATAAACTGTTTTAAATGTGCAGTACTATAAAACACTCCATCTTTACACAGCGGCCCACAATATGATTCTGTTATTACTTTCCTCGCTCCTAATTCCCTCAGTCATTCTTCACCAGTTCGTATTCTATCCGGGGAAACCCATCGAATTTAATTTCTTCGAAAATAATCCAGGTAATTGTAATAGCTATCTTCGAACTTAGCACCCAATTTTATTAAATTTCGTTTAAAAATCAGCCCCCGATAGTAATTAGCTCCAGTTTACAATTGATTCCATTTTCAGCCTTCAGAAACTACCCATTATACGTGGACCACTGTTTAACGGGTACCTGTAACATGTCAATCATGTTTAACTTCAGTCAGATAGTCAGCCACACCGACACGTAGGTTTTTACCAAACTACCATGCGCAACACCCCCATCCCCACCCGCCTCCATCCCGCCCGCCCGCCGCCCGCCCCATCCCCACCCACCCCGCCCATAATTCCCACAGGTTATTCGTCCAGAAGTCCACGTCCCTTCACGAGGGAAGTTACATGATGGTAGTGAGTGTAACAGAAAAGGAAATGGGCTTCATAATACCTCATAGCCTGGCTCTTACAGCGGCTCATCTTTGCATCAAAGAAGAAGAGGTTGGTTTTTATAGCTCTATTAGCTGATTTACCGGAATGCTCGGTGAAATTTATCCGTCCCCCTAGCTAAACTAATGTACAGAATTAAACGAGAATTAAAAAGTTATAGATCAGAACGCACATACTGTGTTGATAGATCCTATATCCCTAAGCTAATCCTACTGTCAACCCTCCTGATGGTGTGGAAGGTTCACCTTTCAATATTTCACTACTCTCCCTCGCCAGGATTACCTATTTAGGCCGCTGCCCAAAACCTTCAAAAGAGGAAGGACGGGTGTAATAGCATGTCCCGTGGCGGGAATACCTCGTCCAACTATTACTTGGAGTAGAAGAATCGACGGGATTGTGGTGTGAGTCAAATACATGTGTGATCTAGCTTTTTGTGACGTGTTTTTGTTTCATTTAAACCATGGGAGAATCCTGATCTGCATTCCCCCTGCCGGGCATGTCTCAAATGTCATGTCTCAAATGTGGTCGCGCCAGGTGTCTATGTCACCAATGTCTCAAATACATGCAACAAAGTAGCAGAGTTTGCAAACTAATTCACACTTGTAATTTATATTATTTCAGTGATGTAGTTGACGGGGGAAAGTACACCATCACCAAGTTGGGCCATCTTTTTATCACAAACTTCTCCGACCCGTGAGTTTGTGGCCTGACTCGAGAGCCTTAGATGATACATACTTTCTTAGGTCACTCACAGCTAACACGATCGAGCCAATCAGAGGCCTTTATTTCATAATTCCGGCCTCTGATTCGCTCATGCACACAAGATTCATCTTTCAGGGACGTGGGGATGTACTCATGTCACGCAACGAACGCCTGTGGGATGAGGTGTGCCGACACAGAGGAATGTGGTGGCAGCAGCGTCCAGAGTAAGTAATCTCTCCGTCTCTTTCCTAGTTAAAGTAACAATCTCTCCGTCTCTTTCCTAGTTAAAGCAACAATCTCTCCATCTCTCTCCTAGTTAAATTAACAATCTCTCCGTCTCTCTCCTAGTTAAAGCAATAATCTCTTCTTCTCTCTCCTAGTTAAAGTAACTATCTCTCCGTCAGGTAACGAGATTGAGCTAAAGATTGAAGATGAAATTGAGCCTGACCCAGATGATTTCACTGAAACGGATGTGAAGTATTATTTCCTTAACCATAAACATGGAGTAAGGTAAGTTAACAAGTTACAAGTTCAATTAATGGGCCAGAACACGGTTTGAACCATGTAGATTCAGCAGAACTATAGTTAACTATACTTTTTCCTCTGGTATATTGCTTTAACAATTCATACACAAATATCTAACAGGTGTTGGCTGCTCAATGGAGAGTCATGTGAACAAATCAGCAACTATTTCTCAACTTTATACATGTATATGAAACCCAAACAGTAAGTGAAACCATGCATGTTATAAACAGTAAGTGAATTCCCCTTCTGATGACCCTAGGGAGAAACACTCTCCCAAGTACGAAAAACAGAATTTGAATCACGAATCAAATCAGATCGTGCTAATATAATACCCTTCTCTTTCTTGTAGAGACCTGAATATAGAAGTTTACGTTGATTACAATGCCAAAGCTGGGCTTCAAGGTTCCAGAATTATCTATGGGAACTCAAGTCCAAGGTAACAGTCACGATATCAAGTCCAAGGTAACAATCAATCAATTAGTTAATTAATAACACAATTAATTAGTTAATCAATTAAATACAATTATCACTAACGAAGATACACATTTACCGATCAATTGAATCGAGTTCTCCGAATAAAAATTTTTTTTTGGACAACTACCTTTCCTTTTTTCCCATATTTTTTCTTTTTTAAAAGGGTTTAAATTTATTTTGGTATTAGATAATTTGGGTTAGTCAGAAAATAGTAAAATTTTTGAAAATATTTAGTTTGCCGGTTCGAAAAACTAAAATATATTCCAACTTGGACGGGGGGAGGTTCCTTTCAAATTAAAATTTTTGGAAAAGAAGGTTTTAAAATTTGGAAAAAAGAAAATTTTGAAAAAAAACCCTTTGGTTTATAAGAGGGAAAAATTCAAAATTTTAAACTAATAAAATTAAATAAAAAACGTAATTTGACTTCAAATTTTTGGGAAACCCTAATTTACTTTAAATAATTTGGTAAAAAAAAGAAAAGTAAAATTAATTTTTTTGGGGAAATTGAAATTAAATTTTTTAAAATAAGGAAAGTGTTCAATTCAAATCTTTGGTTTAAGTAAGTTAAAATTAAAATCATTTGGTAAATTTAATTACAATAAATACATTTTTATAATAATGAAATTAAAATTGGTTTTAAAAAGGAAAATTAAATTTAATGGGTTTTCGAATTTTGCTTAAATTTTTTTAAACAAAAATTGAAAATTAAAAATCCATTTGGAAAAGTATAAACAAAAAATTTTTGGGTTAAGAAAATTGAAAAAAAAACATTTTTTTGAATTTGCAATAAAAATTTTGGTTTTAAACGAAGTTGACAATTCAAAAATTTTAAACTTTTTAAATTTTCAAAAAATTTTTGGATAAAAAAATTCTTAAAAACTTTTAAAAAAGGGTTAAATAAATTTTAAACAGGCAATTAAATTTAATTTTGGTATACAAAGGAAAATTTAAATTTTTTGATCGTTTTTGAAATTAAATGTATACAATTGAAATTAAAAACTTTTAAACTAAGGAAATTAAATAATTTTAAAGGGGACTTTTAAATAATTTTTTAACGTGTGACAATTCTAATTTTTTATCGTAAGGTTAAACCCATCCCCGGATATTCTAATTTAAGTCAAAAAAATCTTCCGTAGAAATCGGCCCCCCCCAAAAAAAAATTTTTATTTTTTTAAAGATTTTCCCCAAAAGTTTTTTTCTGGATTTTGAAGCCCTTTTTTTTTTGGTTTTTTTTCGGTGAGGATCAAAAAAGGGGTTAAAAAAACACGGGACAATTTTTGTCAAAAAAACCCCCCCGTAAATTTGAATACCATACCCCCAAAAAACCCCAAAAAATTACGATTTGTTAAAAAATACCCAAAAAAACGTGTGGGGACTTGATTATTTTTCTTATTCTATTTGGTATTTTATCAAAGCACCTAATAGGTTCCGGGGTTGTTCCAAGGGGGTAACACCGTAAAGGGGGGGGGGGAACTTCTTGGGGAAAAATTTGGGGGGGGGACATACTTCGTCCAAAAAGACCGGAAAGTGTTTAAAAAAATTTTCCCCCGGGGGAGCAAAAAAGCAAAAAGGGGCCGGGGTTTTTTTTTCCCAACCTTCCTCAGTTTTCCCCCGTTTTTTTTAATTTTTTGAAAAACATAAGAAAAAAAACCTTTGTTTCATTTTAAAAAGGGGGGAGGGGGGGGGGGGGGGGGGTGGGGGGAAAATTTTCATAAATTAGTGTTTTGGGGGGGGGTTAAAAAGGGTTTTTAAACCCATAACGTTAGTTTGTTTTCTATGTAGATTTTTTCCGGCTTTTGGGTCATAAAAAAAGGCCCAGCTACATTCTGGTGGGTGTTTTTAAAGGAAACAAAAAAAAGGGAAGGTTTTTTAAACCCAAACCCCAAAAACCTGAAATGGTGGGAAAAAAAAATGAATAAACTCCCCAAATTTTTCTACCAATTCCCCCAAATTTGGGGGCCTCCCAAATTGAAAAAAAAAATCCCAATGTTGAAAAATATTTGGATTTTTTGGCCCCTAAAAAGTTTGAAAAATTAAAAACCTGAAGGGGGCCTTTACCCACCTGGGCATTATATTAGACAAAATTTAGCCAATTCTCGGGCTCCGTCCCATCAATTTTCCATCCAACCCATCTTTAGTTATCCCCCGGGATTAGTGATATTGTTTAAGAATTTTAATTTCTAAATAATTCCAAAAAGGGGGGGGGAAAACAGAGATTTTCTCAAATCCCGGGCCCAACAAAATTTCTTATTCCCCTCAAATTCCGACCTTAAATTGGGTTTTAGGGAAAACCGATTAATTATCTTAAAATAACCCCAGTTTAAAAAACTTTTACTAATTAAAAACCCCAAAAAACAAATTTAAAATAAAAACCCCCCTTGATTTTGTTCATTTACCTTTTTTTCATTTTTAAAAAAACCCCCCATATACGGGGCCCCTTTGGGGTTATTAAAGTAAATTTTTTTAACTTCGGTTTTAAACCCCCCGCAGATTTTTTTACAAAAAAATGGTCAATAGCCCCCCAGGCCCCCTTTTATGCCCCCCCCATCCCCCCCCCCAAACCCCCCCAATTTTCCCCTTTATTCCCAACCCACTCCCCCCCGGGGAAAACTTGGTATTTTTAAACAAAAAAAAGGGTTCAAATCCCACCCGGTTTGGGGTCTTTTGCATAAAAAAAGGGGTTTTTTTTGGGGTTCTAAATTACCCAAATCTCCGGAAAATAAAAAAAATAAAAAAAGGCCTAAAATAAAAAAAAATTTTTGGGGGGGGGGGGGGGCCCTATGGGGGCAAAATTAAAAATGGTGGGGGGAAGGGTGACCTTTTTTTTCAGCCCAAAAAAGTTTTTGTGAACATGGGGGAAAAAATGTGTTTTAAAATTTTCCCTTTACCTTTTTTTCGGGTTTCTATTTGGGCTTTTTAAAAACCCCTTCGGGGGGGGTTAAAAGACCCCTGGGGGGTCCGCCCTATTTTGGGTTCGACCTTGTTTATCAAATTTTTAAACTTTGATTTGTCATTTTTTTGGTGTTTTTTTACCTACAACGAAAAACAGTTTTTTTCACAAACCCTGGAGTTACCCCCCCCCCGATTTTAACCCCATGAGCAGGGAAAAAAAACCCCTTGAACGGTTTGATTTTTTACGGGGGAAAATACACCATCACCAAGTTGGGCCATCTTTTTATCACAAACTTCTCCGACCCGTGAGTTTGTGGCCTGACTTGAGCACAGCTAACGCGAACTAATCAGAGGCCTTTATTTCATAATACAGGCCTCTGATTGACTCTTGCACACAAGATTCATCTTTCAGGGACGTGGGGATGTACTCATGTCACGCAACTAACGCCTGCGGGATGAGGTGTGCCGACACAGAGGAATGTGGTGGTAGCAGTGTCCAGAGTAAGTAATCTCTCCGTCTCTCTCCTAGTTAAAGCAGCAATCTCTCCGTATCTCTCCTAGTTAAAGCAATAATCTCTCCTTCTCTCTCCTAGTTAAAGTAACTATCTCTCCGTCAGGTAACGAGATTGAGCTAAAAATTGAAGATGAAATCGAGCCTGACCCAGATGATTTCACAGAAACGGATGTAAAGTATTATTTCCTAAACCATAAACATGGAGTAAGGTAAGTTACAAGCTACAAGATTACAATAAAGTTCAATTAATGGACCAAGAATTAAATAAACATTTTCCAATCGGTTTGAACCATATTTGCATACCCACCCATAATTATAACCATTCCTCTGGTATACTTTACAAATCATTCACAAACATCAATCAGGTGCTGGTTGAAGAATGGAGAATCATGTGAACTTGAATCAGCGCTATACATGTATATAAAACCTAATCAGTAAGTACAACTGTATGTCATATTGTCATATTCATAAATCATAATTGAAGAGGGAGCACCGCTCTCCCAAGTACGAAAAACAGAATCAAAATAGTGGTACCGGCCATTCTGCAGATGGATTGCAATGACTCTTGGGTTCTAGCAATCTCCCAACTAAAAACAGGATTCGATATATACGCGATACTAAAAACATATACCCTTCCCTTTCTTGTAGAGATCTGAATATAGAAGTTTACGCTGATTACAATGCCAAAGCTGGGCTTCAAGGTTCCAGAATTATCTATGGGAACTCAAGTCCCAGGTAACAATATCAATCAATTAGTTAATTAATAGCTCAATTAATTAGTTAATTAATCAATTAAATACAATTATCATTCCAAGCCTGGATTTTCCATCCAGGGTCTATTATCAGCAACTCTTTGCAGATTTAAAAGATACAGTGAAAACATTTGTTATGGGGAGGTGTTCAACTATTCGTACACAGACGTCCAATTAGAGAGCATCATTTATTGTGAAACTATTGACAGGTACCCATGTGCTCTCATTAATTAATTAATAAGTTAATTACTTAATTAACTGATTAACCATCCCTGTTTCAGTTTAGGCTTGATATCAGCTAAGGCAAGCTACATTCTGGCGCTAGTGGAACCACCTCATATAAACAAAGGAGTACCAACGGCTGACGTGAGTGTCTTCAGTCTTTTTGTACTTGTAAACTGCACCCGCGGGGTCAAACAAATGGCTTTAGCAAAGAAACAAAGACGCAAACAAACAACTAAACTGTTCACTGTCTCTTATCAGATCGTTAGAGGAGGCTCAACGTTTTCCGTTGCATTTCAAGTAGTAAAGGGACACGAAAACGGTCTTCCTACTCCTCTTCAACTTTTAGAGGTGTGTAATAATATTGCCCCTGATGACTGATCGTACTGACAGTTTGTGGTCGAGAAGATTTGCATCACTCAAAATGCAAAAGCATGGGGGAAGGGCGAAAGGTACCACTTCCCCTCTATGTGGTAACCGTTATGGCGCAATTGTATTCTTATGGCAGCTGCCACTCCTAATAAACACCTCACCAACCCACTTTATCAGGTGAAATGTTTCATAAACGCTGTTCCGATAACAAAAAGCAAGGGCTGGCACACAGAATGCAGCTGGGACCCAAATACCAACATTGGCGTTATCAAGATAGTCTGTGCTACTGCAACTGATACGGGATACTATCAGGTATGTGTGCATTGGACCGGACTAGAAAAAAGCATCTCGCCCTCTTTAGATAAAAGCAACTTCCCCTTCAGATATTAGTATATTCCCCTGATATTCCCCTATTGTTCTAGAAACATATTATCGGACCCCGATTTAGGGACACCCTCGGGGGAAAGGCTCTTGTCCACTAAATCGGGGTGTCCACTAAATCGGGGTCAAATAAGGTTAATTTCCTATATCGGGGGAAAAAAATCCTGTCCCTAAATCGGGGTGCCACTAAATCGGGGGCCCCTAAATCGGGGTCCGACTGTATACAGCATCCCCCCTCTAGATAAAAGCAACCCCCCACTGTCAATTTATTTGATTTAGTACCACTAGTAAGCCCGCTCGCCCTACGGGCGAATGTCGGGGATGGTCAATGGTCATACAGTAAACTATGCAAATAGTGTAGTGTCATTTGAAATTTTTTAAATCAGTAAATTTATCAGGTAAATTAACCACAGCGATTCTTTCGACAGAAAAACCACGGGTCCTCTTTTGCCAGGCCCTGAAGTATTTTATGAAGGAGCACGTTTTGCAAAAATACTTTCACGTATTACTGCCATTTCTTATTAGTGCCATTGATACTTTGTTATTACGTGTGTTGACAACATTTTTTGAATAATAATCACCTCTTTTGTAGGATTCTATCACGTAGTCTATAGGCGTCAGCGCGTCTGGCGATTGTGTTGAAGTTGAGTAGTCATGTTCACGAAACGTGGTGAACAGGGGGTGAACAGATCAAATCGAGCAAGCGATCAATCACACAACCGGCAGAGAGATGAATCAAGGATGCACGTGCAGTTTAAGGCTCAAGCTGGCAGGTTGCCAGGGTCCCTCTAGGGACAACACGTGCAAAAGGCCATTTCCAGGAATTTTGTGCCATATTTGGTAAAAAAACCATCACCCATCATTTCCCTATTTGCTTTAATAATAGTATGATTATATCGTTGTCTATCTTGTTAACCCCCCACTAGATAAAAGCATCCCCCCGTCTAGATAAAAGCCCGGAGTGCTGATGGTAGTATGGTTAGTGAACCCGTTAAGGTAGAAGTGATAGAACCTCTATCAACCTGCTTACCTCTCAATCATACTGTCCTCAGCTCAACGTAAGATATATTGAGAGAATTTTGAAGAATTCTAATTCGAGTTCTAACTTTTTGCCCTGTAGACCCATTTTTTCTCACTTTGAGTTTGGAGATTATGATTAATTAATTAAATGCTTCTATTTTTCAAACTTGTTTGACTCATATTCCCGCAGGTCAGTAAGATTAAATTGGCAGAAACCCAACACAGATGATAACGCACTAATTTATGAGATTCGACTGGTAAATAGGTAAACTAAAATCAATTTCAAAACTTTCCAAACGAAACTTATCATGTCATGCATGAAAAACCTTGTCGAATTTCGACAAAAACTTGAAAGATCGAACCTTGTGCCAAGATAACTAAATCCAGTACCAAATTAAAACCTCCCTTGCAGATTATGGAAAGAAGACGCGTTAAAGTTCAGTGAGTTTAAAACCAGTTTAACGATTCAGAAACTCAGCCCCGGGACCCTCTATTATGCAACAGGTGCAGTTACTTAGAAGAAAGTAAACTACGGAGCTGAGAGTCTTTAGGCACATGATGGTTCTATAATTTGTGAAAAAAAAACTTTTAGTTAAACGAACGTTCGTTTGACATCTAAGAGTCTAGTTTTTGACGACTAACAAATGTTAGTAACAATCATCATGACCCTTACGCGTCCCCGCGGTTTGACCCCAACTTTCTTCAGTATTCTCTCAAGGGGATGTTGTTGGTCAGCGGATCAGTTTCACTACACTAGAAGAACTTCCCTCTGCAGTGCCCACTGTCTTCCAATGTGAACACCAACTAAACAGCACGGCAATAGTGTGCACCTGGAATCAGCTTGAGAAAAGGTAGGTTTGATTTGAAGAAAATCCCTAAGGGTCGAAAAGTGAGATAATGAAAAGAGAAAGAACGTTACATTTATTAACGAAAGTAAATATCTAATCGTACTGTTAACCCCTTATTCCACACGTGCAGTAAACAGAATGGAAAGATAACCTACTACAAGCTGACCTACACATTTGATTTTAAAGAGGAGAGAGTGTACGAATCAGCCCTGTTTTCTACCCTAACCCGCCTCCAACCTTATACCAAGTACCTTCTCTCGGTGAGTCTGTCAGACTAATGCTCTAACATAGTTCTTGTGCTTATTTGAAAGAAATGAGAATGAGTGAAGGCCAAAGCTCTGGCAGCGGTAAGTCAACTATTCTGTCGATATGTCAAGTACCTTAGGAGGAATTAATAAACGCGGATACGAAATTACGAAAATTTATCAGCGAGTCCGCGTTTATTAATTCCACTTTGTTGGGTCTCTCGATATACCTTGCAGCTTTACAAAAAGGCAACTTGTCGACATGTTGTCGAGCTGATTTACAGCCGGAAACGCCTACTAAGTTTTCCAGTGCCGTTATATTTGATTAGTGCATGTTTTTACACTACAAGAGCAGTAACCACTTTATAGGTGTGAACCCCTGTGTAATGCACATTTTATGTTCTACTGGGAGTGTAGTAGCAGACATATATAATACCCCGCGGAGGGATAAAGAAAAAATAGCCTAAACAAAAAATGAGCTCATACAGTCGGACCCCGATGTACCGGGCGGCCCCGATTTACTGGTCAAAACCCCTTCCCCGCGAATTTTCATATCAAGTATGATCCACACTTTAGCGGAGGGATAGAGAAAAAATAGCCTAGACAAAAAACGAGTTCATACAGTACTTTCCCCGCGAATCCCGGTTAATCGAGGTCCGTGATCTGTAATTCATATCAAGTATGATCCATTATATATTTCAGGTCCAAGGGTGTAATGAGGTAGGATGTGGTCCAAAGACCTCAGTGTCTGCCACCACACTAGAGGATCGTCCCAGTCATCTGCCCCGTGCTAGATATGTCATAGCTGGGGTCAGGAATATTAGATTTGGATGGAGCGCTCCCTATGGACAATTCAAATACATTTGGTATAACGTAAGTTGACAATTCAAATACATTTGGTATAACGTAAGTTGACAATTCAAATACATTTGGTATAACGTAAGTTGACAATTCAAATACATTTGGTGTAACGTAAGTTGACAATTCAAATACATTTGGTATAACGTAAGTTGACAATTCAAATACATTTGGTATAACGTAAGTTGACAATTCAAATACATTTGGTATAACGTAAGTTGACAATTCAAATACATTTGGTATAACGTAAGTTGACAATTCAAATACATTTGGTATAACGTAAGTTGACAATTCAAATACATTTGGTATAACGTAAGTTGACAATTCAAATACATTTGGTATAACGTAAGTTGACAATTCAAATACATTTGGTATAACGTAAGTTGACAATTCAAATACATTTGGTATAACGTAAGTTGACAATTCAAATACATTTGGTATAACGTAAGTTGACAATTCAAATACATTTGGTATAACGTAAGTTGACACATATAGTCATGCACCCTAGTAAAGGTCGTCCATTCTGAACAAAAATACGCCCTTTTCCGTATGAAATGCATGTGGGGTTCACCCCGCGTTCACCCGAACAAGAAATGCATTTGATTTTAGCTTCTAAGATCTAAGATCTGTCACCCAAAAAGATCTGATCCGTGTTGAAGAATCACAAATTGTTTTTGCAGGTACGGTGTACGGATGAGCAGGGAAAAGAGGAATTTGTTAGAACAAATATCACTGACAACTTTATTGTCATAGCAAACATTGCCCCTGATACACAGTTTAGAATCACCATTACACCACACAACACACAAGGTAATTGCAGCATCTTGGTTACGAAATTACCCCACCGCGCTGACAAGGGAGGGGGGTAACTTTGTTACCAAAGGAAAAACAGTCGTGGGGACTTGATATATCGATCTCGTCCAGAACGACGCGTGAAATTTGCTGCTTCATAAAACTATTTTCCTGCAGGTATTGGACCGTCCCTGCACCAGAAGACAAGGACACTATCGGGCGCTGGTCGCCTTTATCACCTCCATAACTTATTGTTTTTATTACCCCTGCTTTTTGTAATTTCTTTGTAATAACATGCCAGATAAATATACCGTGTTTTCAGTTTGTATACCCCGGCGGGTGCTGTCTGGCGCCGCCGATCTGAGCGCATCAAATTGGGGTATGGGCGCCGCCATACAGGGCGGGTGGGGGTGGGGAGGCGGGTGGGGGAGGGGAGGCGGGGCGGAGGGGGGGGGGGGTTGATACAGGGATTGCTACACAGCCAATCAATGAACACTGTTGGGTGATATTAGCAAATAGTAGTTGAGGCGGTCAAAAATAAAACGCGGTTATTTTATGTTAATTAACTCTAAAAAGATCTAAACTGATACAGATAACAGATCAGATGTCAATATCGGTATTGTAATTATACACACTAAAAAGACCATATTACACAACCCCCCGATTATAATAAGTTAGATAATTCCCACATACTTCACAACACACAAAACTCACCTAGTTTTATTTTGGTAGGCGGTAAATGTTAACCAGATCTGTGAGAATTTCGCACGTTTTGGCCCATAACTCAGCCATTTCTTGACCAATTTGCAAAATCTTTGGCTCATTGGAAAGAGGACATTGAGATCTCTCAAATGAGCTCAAGAAAATGAAAATTGGCGCAAATTGCGCGGCGTGGTGGCGAAAACGCGCATTTTGCGCCATGACGCCGCTCATTTTGCGCCGATTTTAGTTTTATTGGGCTCATTTGAAAGAGCTCAATGTCTTCTTTCCAACGCGCCCAAGATTTTGCAAATTGGTCAAGAAATGACTGAGTTATGGACAAAAACGTGGTTTTGCACGTACGTTTTCTCTCAGATCTGGTTAACATTTACCGCCTACCTTTTATTTTAATCAATTAGATAGAAACTAAACATCAGATCAGAACATCGTTACTACTAATTAGTAAATTAATTATTTAAAATAACTAATTCTTATAACAAGTCCCCCTCTCCTGGAGCTTTCTTAGTGGCGGGTGGTGTGAAGCGATCCTTTAGAAGGGGTATAACCTCCCTTATATACCTGATCATCTTATCTCTGTTTCCCGATAACATCTGCAGGAGGGAGATGATTGGTAATTAACTGGTAGTTGATTGTTAATTGATTGGTAATTGTTTGGTAGTTGATTGGTAACTGATTGGTGATTGATTGGTAATTGATTGGTAGTTGATTTTTAGTTGATTCATGATCGGTATGTTGCCCGCACTGTCTAACACGGGTAACATGACTTCTAACTGACAACAACAAGAACGTTGCAGTTACACCATGTTTACATGGTTTCGGGTAATATCACACAAGGTGCTTTGCAAAAAACATATGTCCGGAGTGAAATTTTAACCTTGTTACTAAACATCAGGGTAAATAGTGTCTCGTCTAGTTTGCCTAAGCCCTAATATGATAAGACATTTATGGTCCGGATCTATACAAAGTACAAACAGACAAACATCGTAAGCCTAAAATAATCGAAAAAGCTTCTTCTAGAAGGAGTAATGGGAATATCGGGGATATCGAAAATGTGCGGTTCACAACTTACCCTACAGACAGATTCCTGTGTGACACTCTCCTCGCCCTCCCTCCAACAATCATAATCCGTCACCATGGCAACCCCCAGAAACGGGATGTGTAGTTCCCGTGCTAATTGGGCTTCCGGGACCTGAGTCATCCCGACCACATCACATCCCCATGACTGGTACATCTTGCTCTATTAAAGAGAGGGAGGGGGATTTAGATCTTGCTCTAAAGAGAGGAAGGGGTTTTAGGAAGAGGTCTAAAGAGAGGGAGGGGGATTTAGATCTTGCTCTAAAGAGAGGGAAGGGGATTTAGGAAGAGGTCTAAAGAGAGGGAAGGGGTTTTAGGAAGAGGTCTAAAGAGAGGGAAGGGGTTTTAGGAAGAGGTCTAAAGAGAGGGAGGGGGATTTAGGAAGAGGTCTAAAGAGAGGGAAGGGGTTTTAGGTAGAGGTCTAAAGAGAGGGAGGGGGTTTTAGGAAGAGGTCTAAAGAGAGGGAAGGGGTTTTAGGAAGAGGTCTAAAGAGAGGGAGGGGGATTTAGATCTTGCTCTAAAGAGAGGGAAGGGGATTTAGGAAGAGGTCTAAAGAGAGGGAAGGGGTTTTAGGAAGAGGTCTAAAGAGAGGGAAGGGGTTTTAGGAAGAGGTCTAAAGAGAGGGAAGGGGTTTTAGATCTTGCTCTAATTAAGAGAGGGAAGGGGTTTTAGGAAGAGGTCTACCTTGGTATCTTTTTCTCAATATGGTTAGGATGTCAAGTTAGGAGATTTTCAATTTTGATTTCATTACCTCGGCTCTAGAGGAGAATCGAGGACCCTCAACTGCCACTGCTGTTCCACTGGAGTGAATGGTAAAATCCATCTTGGATGCTGCATCTATCAACACCTAGGCAGCACGGGTATAATTAGTTAATTAGGAGATCAATTAGTTAACTGAAGACTCATCTGGTTGGATTGGGATGTTTGAGCTAATGATTATACACATAAATCACACACCTCTTTTCTCTTTCACATGATATAATGCTCGTCTTTTTGTTATGATCTGCATGTGATGGTCTTCCCTACACAAACTAGTGAGCAAAAAGAGAGGCCCATGCTTCCCAAAATGTAGGCCGCTTTTCAAGGATGAGAAATTACTTAGATCTCTCATTTTCTATTTTCTATTTCTCACTACAATTACAGAGATCCAGCTGCCACGATGTTCATACATATAGTGTGAGAAGTGAGGGGAAAGTGCGAGCAGATAGAAGAAACGGTACGTGTGTCGTGTAAGCGATAACTGTGAAACAAATCAGTTCACGCAAAGTGAAATGTACACGGTGTGAGCTTCGAGATTGGAGGAAAATTCCTGCAACTATATAGGGTTAGCATCACTTAAGTCGGATTTTTTGAAGTTGTCACCCCAAACGTCGAATTTTGTGACAACTTCAAAAAACCCGAGTTTATTGCAGCAGTGTGACTTAATTCATATCACATATCATACGTATAATGGCAATGTAGTTACCTCTCGTAATTCAGGTGAGTAAGGATCTCCAAATGACACATGGCATACCCCTCCAAAACTAGTTTCCTTTCCATCAAAAAATGTCAGATCCCGCTTTTGAGTTCTATCAATCACCTAGGTAGAGAAACAATTATACTGTGTTATAATTGGATTGATTCTCCACACAAGGGAGGGGGATGTTTGGAAAGTGCAGGGATCAGGAAAATAACTATGACAAATATAGTGAGGTACATCTTCCCAAATTTGTCATATTTAGCCCTCTTTTCTGCCCGAGTTATTTGTTGAGCAAGGGGCGAGAGAGACCCAGTTTACTCAACATGACTCTAGATCAGTTAGTTACCTAGTTACCTAGTAACCTAGTTACCTGATCAAGAACTGCAAAATCGCCAGGTTTGTAGTCCTCTCGTAAGGATCCAACGCTGTATGTTGCAATTATCAGATCACACCCTGAAACATATGCATCAAATCACACCCTGAAACATATATATCAAGTCACACCCTGAAACATATACAGTCGGACCCCGATTTAGGGGCCCCCGATTTAGTGGCACCCCGATTTAGGGACAGGAATTTTTTCCCCCGATATAGGAAATTAACCTTATTTGACCCCGATTTAGTGGACACCCCGATTTAGTGGACAAGAGCCTTTCCCCCGAGGGTGTCCCTAAATCGGGGTCCGACTGTATATCAAGTCACACCCTGAAATATATATATCAAATCACACCCTGAAAGGAATGATAGAAGGATATAGAGAAGCTGCTGGGAAACTGTGTCCAGCCTGCTGTTTTAGCTACCTTCTCTACTGATGGTTACTGGAAGCTGATCATGGAATTGGAGGATGTTCAGAGATCGTTCACCAGACTGATTGATGGAATCGGGCTTCTCACTTATGAAGAGCGACTGAAGGAACTTGAACTTACAACTCTCCTAGAGAGACGAATGCGGGGTGACCTGATCGAGGCATACAAGATCATCACTGGAAAGGTTCGATACGGGCAGGACTTGTTTCGTTTGTCGAGGAGTGGTGCAAACATCTTGAAAGACTCCAAGGGTGACTCTGTGTTTTTTAACAGATGTGCCAACTACTGGAACAAGCTACCTGCGACAGTGAAAGAAGCCCCATCAGTAAATGCTTTCAAAGCCCGTTTGGAGAAGTACAAGGTGGGGATTACATCAGCTGGTTTACCTTCCAATGGCCAATTCTGGGAGCTTAGCTCATTGATTTATGATAAACTACGTGCTGACGGGCGTGATGCCTACGTGAATTATATGATTTCTAATCCTAAATTTGCCAAATGCAAAGGAATCAACGTATATTGAAATTCAGAAGTGATTTAAATAAGATGTTATGTAAGAGATAAATATATTTATTTTAACTCTTTGAAGGTTATGAAGTTGAATAGGGTAAAGAAAGTTTGAGAAAATATATGAGATGACATTGATGTCATAATTTATTATTATTATTATTCTCTCAGGACGTAGTCTGAATTCAACTATATTGAGACAACTGTTACTTGGGGTATAAGCTATAACACATGAGACCCCATGTTTGCAGGATACATTGCTGTACGTGGCAGTTAACTGCAGTATGAGACCTCATGTGTTTGGATACATTGCTGTACGTGAGGGCCCCCCTGGCTGTGTGACACGTGAGGAGTGTCATGGCATGCGTCAATCTTGCGGTTTATTGACCATATTTGGAGTGGTAACATGACCAAATAAGGCGTTTTCTTTTTTCGAATAGACACATGAGTGTAAACCAGTTGTGGCAACTTGCAGTGGGTACTGAAAATTAAATCACAGGAATATACCTACACAAAGATATTATAGTTGATGGTCCTTGTCCCGGAGAGTGCTCTACTCACGGTTGCGAGGAGGAACGGGACAAGTGTGATTCAGTTCTGATGAAATACAATTGTATTGAAACATGTGTAAACTGTTGAACTAAAACTTCCTTGTTTTACTTGTACACAAAGATATTATTGATTTCTGAAGTAGATATATTGTGTGGAATAAATATTGAATGAGATGATAGTTTCAGATATGTATATCCAAACAACCATCTGTAAATCCAGCAGTATACAGACAAACAGACGGTGCCTGCCTTTTTAACTTCCATCCATGATAGCAGGCAGTTCAAATTACAAGAAATGCCACACTGTGTGTCATGTGCGGCCAGTGCGTGATTTTAACAAAATACCAGATGTTAAAGAGTCACGAGAGCTACTGATAATGAACTCCCCCCCCCCATTTGAAATATTGTATATGCCATTATGTCGTCAACATGTTATCGTGACTACTGCTGCAGGCTGCTGCCATAGGAAGTAGTAGCAGAAGTGGGTGGGACAAGCTCAGTAGAAGTGGGAGTTATGTTCGTATAAGAAGAGGGTGATCATGATTAGCACGGCAAGTGAGGGACATTTATAAAGCACATAATGAGACTAATCTAGACTTACCATAGTTGCGTAGCGAGAGAAGGTTTGCCCGATAGTTCACGTTGGTGGGTGAAAAGCGGTGGTCCCGACCATGTCGACCTAACAGTGCCACACCGACCCCTTCGATTTCACCTGAAGGAACCAAGTGTGTTAATTGCTAAGTCTTAGCAGTCTTAGCAGCTAGAAAAGATCAGCTTCAATTAGTCGCTAATATCCCAGAGATCTTCGAGCTTATTCAGCCACGTTAAATTAGTAATAGAAGCTGGGAGAATTGACAATTAATTTACCGGTCACAAGTGGGTCTGAGGGATCGCCATACGAAGCGGGTTCACCGTTTTTAGCTGGTGCATTTTGAGACTCGTCATATCTGTAGAGTAAGATGGCTTAAGTTTACGAATTTAACAAGCCATCTACTTGGGCGAAGAATCTTGGCCTGGCCTCTTAGTCTTAGAGGACAGAGAAGTCCAACCGGGGAAGGATCAAAATGGGGTCTGCGCTGGGGAGGGGTCAGGTGGGGCAAGTTCGAACCTCATTTCAGTGATGTTTGACATAATGTCTGGGTTGTCCAGACCCGTTCCTCCAATAATACCAATCTTCATTTTGAGTTTAATTTAGCAGACACGGGACGGGAAACGGAAGAAGTTAAAAGTGCTGACTTTCACTCCCACGTGTTTCCGATTTTCGGGAAACTCAGAATTTCAATATTTTCCGGTCGGATTTTTTGGAATGCAGTAACGCGCGGTAAAACGGCAGCGCAGTTTCAATAAAATCTTTGCGCGCACTCAAGAGTCTGATAGTCGAAATTCAAAGTCGCGTTGGATGAATCTCGAGAACATTCCGTGACGTCACATGGTGTGTTGACCAATGAGCGTCCTTCCCTCGCCCACAGCCTGCCTCACCAGAGCGGTATCGCTAGTTTTACCAGCACCTACCTGCAACTTTCGTTCATCTCTCGACGTTAACTTGGAAATACTCTCTCAACGATGGCCGAAAATGCCGAAACCTTTGCCTTCCAGGCTGAGATTGCTCAGTTGATGAGCTTGATTATCAATACTTTCTATAGTAACAAAGAAATCTTTGTTCGAGAATTGGTCTCCAACGCCTCTGATGTGAGTCTGAAACATTGTTTTTGCCATTCTTTGATAGTCTTGTTCCTATTTGATTCTTGTTCCTTAGTTTGTGAGACTGACCCTGTTTTATCACCAGGCTTTGGACAAGATCCGATATCAGTCACTGACAGATCCCAGTGCCCTAGAGGCCGAGAAGGATCTTGAGATCAAAATCATCCCTAACAAAGATGATAACACACTGACACTGTTTGATACCGGTATTGGAATGACCAAGGCTGATCTTGTCAACAATCTGGGTAAGTTTGATGATGTTTAGTTTTTTAAGACTTCTTGTTTTATATATCTCTCCTATCCCTCTCCCGCTCTCTATCGCTCTCGCTATCTATCTCCACCAACATCTCTCCCACCATTACCCCTTTCTCTAAATCACTTCTCTCTCTCCCAGGAACGATCGCCAAGTCTGGCACCAAATCATTCATGGAGGCCCTATCTGCTGGTGCTGATATTAGTATGATTGGACAGTTTGGTGTGGGTTTCTACTCTGCCTACCTTGTCGCTGATCGTGTTGAGGTTCACTCTAAGAACAATGACGATGAACAGTATATCTGGACCAGTAGTGCTGGAGGTTCTTTCACCATTCACCAGGTTAATATACCATTACAATACAATATATATCATAATGTCTTCTAGGACGATATAGTGTTATCCTAGGACCATACAATACAATTCCTCCATCAACCCCGCTCGATAACCACTCTAACTCCCTCCTTCCCCTCTCTTACTAACATCTACCTCTCTCAAGGACGCCGAAGCTGAAGATATCGGCCGAGGAACCAAGATCATTCTCTATATGAGGGAGGATATGACCGAGTATCTGGAGGAGAAGAGGCTAAAGGATATCATCAAGAAACACTCTCAGTTCATTGGATACCCCATCAAACTACAGGTATGAGAGAGAGGGAGTCTAGAAATAGGGCTCATTTTGTGAGGGAGATGCAGATAACAAGTTGAAATTTTGGATAGATCTTTAAGAAGGGGGCAAAATTTGGGTGGCAGATTCCAGAGTTTCAGTATCTTGTGCTGGCAGTTAAAAAGTGTGAGCTCTCCCTCACTCTCTATCTATCTCTCTCTCACTCTCTCTATCTCTCTCTCTCTCTCTCTCTCTCTCTTTCTCTCTCTCTTTCTCTCTCTATCTCTCTCTCTCTCTCTCTCTTTTACTACTTACTCAATGTTGCGTGGGCTGGTGGAAACCTGCCACACTTTTCACACCACATTACATCTTGAATCTTGGTCTGATCAATAATGATGAACTCAAATTTATCGAGAGAAGACTTCCAATATTAACCCACAAGATCCCCCAATAAACCCCCTCCAATAAACCCCCTCCAATAACCCACATTGTTCCCTTCCTCCAGGTTGAGAAGGAGCGAGAGAAGGAGCTCAGTGAAGATGAAGAGGAGGAAGAGGAAGAGAAGAAGGAGGAAGGAGAGGACGCTGAGGATACCCCCAAGGTAAGTTGCCAGGTAGTTTTCAGTTTGTTTAGTAACTATAGAACCATAACATCTGCATTTCCCCTTATTCTGTTCTCACCAACCCCTCTCTTACTACTTTGATTACAAACCCCTCTCCCTTCCTCCATCAGATCGAGGATGTAGATGAGGAGAAAGAGAAGGAGAAGAAAAAGAAGACAATCAAGGAGAAGTACAACGAGTTGGAGGAGTTGAACAAAACCAAGCCAATTTGGACAAGGAACCCTGACGATATCACTGAGGTAATTAATTAGTTAATTGTTGAAGTTAATTAGTTAATTAATTAGGTGCTTTGGATAATTGATCTAATTAGTGGAACAGTGCCTATACTGATATCAGTATCGATATCACTGTCGCCACAAAAAACACCCCTCTCCTTCTGTGACAGCTAGGTGGCTATCCAACCTCCACCCCTCCCCTCTTTCACAGGAAGAGTACGGTAGCTTCTACAAGTCCCTGACCAATGATTGGGAAAACCACCTGGCTGTAAAGCACTTCTCTGTTGAGGGACAGCTTGAGTTCCGTGCTCTGGTGTTCATCCCCAAGAGAGCCCCCTTTGATATGTTCGAGAACAGGAAGATGAAGAACAGCGTCAAACTGTGAGTAGATCAATTGAAATATCTTTACATTTACTGATACCTTTTCGAATGTAAAACAATAAAGTGACATTTACCAATAATTACAGTAGCCTAAATATCTCCCCCGATCCCCTTCCTAATCCCTTGTTCCCCCTTGATACCCTCCTTCCAATTCCCCCTTCTTCCTTATGCCCTTTCCCCCGATCTCCACTATTTACTATACTCACTAGGCTAGCTTTAGAACACTGCAAGTCTAGACTAGCAAACCAGACCACCACTTCCGGTCCTACATGTCCCCCGCTGTGCAGCTTGCATTACTGTGTGATAGCTCTTTCTATCTTGTCCCTTTCAACCCGGGCCCCGGCCCATGTTCCCAAAATGTGACCATCATTCCACCAACTTACCCTCTCTCTCCCACCCCAGGTACGTGAGACTCCCCTAACTCTAACCCCCGTCACCCCTTCCTCCCCCTCCCTCTAACCCCCTTCCTCCCCCTCTTCTCTCCCCCACCCTCTCATTAACCCCCCTCTCCCACCCAGGTACGTGAGGCGAGTGTTCATCATGGAGAATTGTGACGAACTGATGCCTGAATACCTCAACTTTATCAAGGGTGTTGTTGACAGTGAGGATCTACCCCTCAACATTTCTCGAGAGATGCTCCAGCAGAGCAAGATCCTCAAGGTATTGAGTCCCCTCCTTCTATGACCCAGTCCCCTTTTTTTCAAACACTCTGTTTTGAAAGAATAGCAACTCCTGTATTCCACTCCCATTCCACTCTTCGAACCGTCTCATATAATCTCTATCCCTCTCTCCTTTCTATCTAACGAACTATCTCCCCCTCCCTATGGGAGGCTCCCATCTAACCCTCACTACCTCCCTCTCCAGGTGATCAGGAAGAACCTGGTTAAGAAGTGTGTTGAGCTAATGATGGAGATCTACGAGGACAAGGACAACTTCAAGAAATTCTACGAGCAGTTCGGTAAGTTACAAACTGTGAAGTACATTTTGTTGGACCTCCGTGGTTAGATCTGAGTGTCTGTTGGTTTGTTCTGATTCCCTGTCTTGATCGAACTTTGACCCCCCACTGCAACTGTGACATAATGCCTGCCTTGATCATTACAAAATTACGTCATCGTGACGTCATACAGTCACCTTGGTAACGAATTCAACATGCACTGGATACTACTGCATTATTATGTAGGAAGTCTGTTTTAATTTAGTGCCTCTCTCCTAATTTTCTCAAGCCACATTCCTCTCACCCAAAACTCAACTAACTCACCCTCTCTCTCTCTCTCTGGTTATAACATCTAAACCCCCCTTCTCCCTCAGGAAAGAACCTAAAACTGGGAATCCACGAGGACTCTACCAACCGAAAGAAGTTGAGCGATCTCCTCCTGTATTACAGCTCTCACAGTGGTGATGAGATGTAAGTAGTATCTCTTTATCTCTCTCTCTCTTTCTTTCTCTCTCTCTCTCTCTCTCTCTCTCTCTCTCTCTCTCTCTCTCTCTCTCTCTCTCTCTCTCTCTCTCTGTATCTCTCTCTCTCTCTCTCTCTCTCGCGTCCCGTTTTTAATTAATAGTAGAGGCAATAATTACACTCACCTCCTCTGATTTCTATGAAACTTCTCCCATGCTAAGAGGTGGCAATAGAGGTTCAAATACCGCTGAGTTCAAGTCTGAACAATGTTCGGTTCGTCAATTATCGCTAATTGAAAAACGCCAAAATGGCCTAAAATCGCCCTAAGTTCCGAATTGAAATTTTGGAGTTGAGACTCCAGACTTCGTGGAGATGTCCGCTAGGATGACAATATGCACCAAAATCGGACGGAAGCCTAAATTCGTCCGAATTCGGTACGAAAAGCCGGGTAGACTGAATTTTGGTCACGTGACATGGGTCCAAAATCAGTTTTTTGCCATTTACGCCTTTCCTGTACGTCGGAGACTAAAAATATGGCCAGTACTTGTCATTTCCATCGCTTTCTGCATCTTTTAAGCCCCCTATAAATATCCCTTACTCCAACGGTTCAGTAGTTAGAGTTTTTCAGGGGACTAAATGACGTCACTTCTGAACCGTTGAAGTAAGGGATATTTATAGGGGGCTTAAAAGATGCAGAAAGCGATGGAAATGACAAGTACTGGCCATATTTTTAGTCTCCAACGTACAGGAAAGGCGTAAATGGCAAAAAACTGATTTTGGACCCATGTCACGTGACCAAAATTCAGTCTACCCGGCGTTTCGTACCAAATTCGGACGAATTTAGGCTTACGTCCGATTTTGGTGCATATTGTCATCCTAGCGGACATCTCCACGAAGTCTGGAGTCTCAACTCCAAAATTTCAATTCGGAACTTAGGGCGATTTTAGGCCATTTTGGCGTTTTTAAATTAGCGATAATTAACGAACCGAACATTGTTCAGACTTAAACTCTGTGGTATTTGAACCTCTATTGCCACCTCTTAGCATGGGAGAAGTTTCATAGAAATCAGAGGAGGTGAGTGTAATTATTGCCTCTACTATAAGACTGTATGAACAGTTATACAGCCCTGAGGCACGCTACCACCGCCACCCATGGTCTAATTATTTAGGACCCCCTCTTTTTAAAGTTATAGTGGTTCAGTGGGCCAAAATCAAGCGTGACAACACATGTGGTAGTTTTCCAAAAGAATGCACTTTGTTTTCCCTAATTCCATGCTTGATGACTCTGGCATTTTGCCAAGTCCCCCTCCCAACCGTTAGGGGGCCGTTATAACATGTGGTATGTCCGTCTGTGTTTATGAACACCCCGCGTGTGTGTGGGCGCGCGAAAATTCCAAACGGCCGAGTGAGAAAAGTTGTGAATGTCAGCGCGAGTGCTGCGCGTTCCAGGCCGTTCTGTGGGAACTTTCGAGAAACACATGGTAGAAAATTCCACGGGGGGAGCTGACCTTCAAATTTTAGCGCCCGATGTGCTTTCAATCCTTCTTGAATAAGTGGCAGAGAACCATGTCCCTAACCCCTAATATCTCATCCCCTTATCACGGTAATATCCCCATACATCTATCCGTCTCTGCTCTCCGTCTCCAACCCCACAATATCTCAGTCTCTAACCCCATCTCTCTCTCCCAGGACCTCCCTGAAGGACTACGTTTCCCGAATGAAGGAGAACCAGAAGGATATCTACTACATCACCGGAGAGAACAGGTGGGTTTTCAAATATTCTAAACATCTGTCCCGATAATTTCCATTGCCATCTTAACCAATCTTTTAGATTTAAACCTAGCCCTCTCTAGTTTCATTTAAACCTAACCAACCCCCCTCTTTAACCACTCAACTAACCCCCCCCCCTCTACCCACTAAACTAAACCCCCCTCCTAACCACTCAACTAACCCCCTCTAACCACTCAACTAACCCCCTCTAACCACTCAACTAACCACTCAACTAACCACAGGGACACCGTAAAGAACTCAGCCTTTGTTGAGCGAGTCAGGAAGCACGGATACGAGGTTCTGTACATGACCGAGCCCATCGACGAGTACTGTGTCCAACAGCTCAAGGAATACGACGGTAAGAGACAGAGAAAGTTATACTTGTTATATTGACCTAAACTCGCCCAAATCCCACGGCCACGGGATATAATTTGTGAACCAGTGCTAAAATCCCTATTTCACCCCTCCCCCTCTCCACAGGCAAGAACCTGGTTTCCGTCACCAAGGAGGGAGTTGAACTACCAGAAGATGAAGACGCCAAGAAGAAGTTTGAGGAGGACAAGGCCACATATGAGGGTAAGTGTCATTTGCAGCATACAGCTATTTTCTCCTAACTTAGTTTAAAGGTACCTCTCTGAAATCCTTTATAACCGCGGTCTTCATCTCGTGATTCTAAACCACATTTAACCGTCCCCTATTTCTAAACCACATCTAACCACCCTCCCCCTTTCCGAACCACATCTAACCGTCATCTCCACCCCAGGTCTCTGCAAGGTCATGAAGGACATTCTTGACGCCAAGGTCGAGAAGGTGTGTGTCTCCCAGAGGCTCGTTACCTCTCCCTGCTGTATTGTCACCAGTCAGTACGGATGGACCGCTAATATGGAGCGAATCATGAAGGCTCAGGCCCTTCGAGATAACAGCTCTCTTGGTAAGTGGGGGCTTTTTATTAGTTCATCTTAACTACTTCATGCTGTCTAAGTGATAGGACACCCTGTTCATCCACTCCTAAACACCCCAATAATTATACCAATTCACTCCTCGCACTCCTAAACACCCCAATAACTATACTAATACCCTGATCCTCCCACCACAGGCTACATGGCTGCCAAAAAGCACCTTGAGTTGAACCCTGATCATCTGATCATTAAGGAGCTGAAGAAGAAGGCTGATGACAACAAGAACGACAAAGCAGTAAGTCTCCCCCCCCCCTCTGTTACCAGAACTCTAAAGAGTTGTTTCTATCCCAATAATCTGGACAGATATCAAACTAACCCCTCTTTCTTCTTCTTCTTTGAGGCCGTCTCCACCATGGTTGAGATTGAGGGATGGGACCATAGAGATTCCTTTGCCCGGCCTGGTAAAACTAACCCCTCACTCCCCCACAGGTCAAGGATCTTGTCATGCTCTTGTTCGAGACCTCTCTCCTTGCCTCCGGCTTCTCCCTTGAAGACCCCACCACCCACAGCAGCCGAATCCACCGCATGATCGAGCTTGGTCTGGGAATTGAGGATGATGGCACCAGTGAGGAGGTCATTGAGGATCTCCCACCTCTGGAAGGAGACGATACTGAGGCATCCAAGATGGAGGAGGTTGACTAATTTATCATCCCCCGCGGTGTTCCTTCTTTTCGAGAGAGTCAGAGAGAGAGAGAGAGTTTTGTTATTTGTTTGTGTGTGCTGGTGTACTGGCGTTGCGGTGTTTTCAAATGTGATCTCTAGGTGTGGGCGGTGTTGATCTTTTTTGACTGTTTTTTGCTGTCCCATGTGTTATGTAAAGAGTGAACTTGAAACATTGTTATCGCGGTACCACACTATTTATTTTACTACTTTATTTTTAAACTTGATTGTTTTACTTCTTTCTGACTGGATTGGACTGACTAGCCTTGGAAGCTTCGAATGGAGGGAGTGGCCGACGTGCCCAACTTGTATTGGCATGGAGTGATTATTGCAGTCACGCGCGAATTTATGAATTCTTGAACACCGCCGCAACCGACTAAGAGTTTTGTTGCGCGCGAATGTGAAAAAATTCGATCCGAAAAAATTTTGATTTTTAAAATGTTTTTGTTTTTTGTTACGCTTCGGGGAACCAAGAGAAGGGTTATCCCAGTCAGTGTGGAAGATGTAGACTTTCGAGACAAGTGAGCAGAGAGAGGGAGTATGAGAGTATGACGGTGTGTGGGTAATTTATTATAATTTATTCTGGTTGTTTTGAGTTTTTGGTTTTTTGTTGTTTTTTTTTCGCTCGCTACATTCTACAGGTTGAAAAGCGCTGCATTATCCCAAGCAGCGTTTGCCAAGGCGTCAGGCCTTCGGCCCAGAAAGTGTCTCTGGGGTTGTGGATGGGAGATATAATGTGGGACAAGCGGGGACCAGGGTGCAGCTCCCCGCTCCTGCGGGGTTTAAGGCCCCTATAGCTGTTATAAGGGCAAAGTCCAGGGGCTACTTCCAATGCAGTGCTTATCAATGTGAAGAATTGCTGTTAAAGTGATTTTTAATGTAGCTCTGATTTTTTAGTTTTTTTTTAAAAAAACCATTCGGACGTCAGTGATAAATCGGATCGTACTGTTAAACCATTGAGTATCTTTATCTATCATCTCAACCCGCTATGGACGCCGGATATTCCCACAATATGTAACACCCGCTACCAAGCAGCACCATGACTTTACAGGAGGATGATATTATGGGGTGCAGGGTTAGCAGAGATTTTAATTCAGCCGCCCAGACCAATGGAAACCATACCGATACTAATGGTGCAGTGGAGAGCAGTGGAATTTTAAAGATAATACATTTTAACGATGTCTACAATATTGAGGTAAAGTTAGTAAATTTAGAGTCCGCTGGTCTATTTTCTAAACTAAAGATCATTTTCTTCAAGCCTGGTGCTGCATTTTCGAAACACGTTGGAGTAGTCATTGCACATCGCGGGCTATCCCGCCAGCCCTCCAAACCCGGGTAAAAATGCTAACAACAGTGAAATTACATGCACGCGATGTAGTTTATCTCATGTAATTTCACTGTTGTTAGCATTTTCACCCGGGTTTGGAGGGCTGGCGGCCGGGCAGCCCGCGACGTGCAATGAACACGTTCCGAGAAAGGAGCATGAGATATACTGTTTTCATGGCTGAACCATCCTGGTTGTTTATCGCATGTGACGATGATATGCTTTCATAATTCACCTTTCTCTCTCTCTATCTCTCTCTCTCTCTCTCTCTCTCTCTCTCTCTCTCTCTCTCTCTCTCTCTCCCTCTCTCCCTCTCTCTCTCTCTCTCTCTCTCTCTCCCTCTCTCTCTTTTTCTCTTTCTCTCTCTCACTCTCCCCTCTTCCTGTACAGCTGCACCTGTGTATCACTTTTAATTTGGACACCGTCCAAAACTATGGAACGTACATAAACAGTCAATTAATGCGTGTGCATTGATTAGGCTTGCACATTTCTTTTATACACATATGTATCACATACATAACGTCATAAAATCCCAAAGTGTGCATTGCAAGAGAATTGAGAGCTCTATAGATAGAGAGATTCATGTCACGCAACATGGTATCACTATCAGGTTCCAGGCGGGAGTTTCCACTTTCCAACCGCCCCCTGTTAAGTTAGATGGCTCTGTATCCAAGTTATCCCCCTCCCTTATTTTGCAGGATGGCTCTGTATCCAAGTTATATCCCTCCCTTGCAGGATGGCTCTTTATCCAAGTTATATCCCTCCCTTATTTTGCAGGATGGCTCTTTATCCAAGTTATATCCCTCCCTTATTTTGCAGGATGGCTCTTTATCCAAGTTATATACCTCCCTTATTTTGCAGGATGGCTCTTTATCCAAGTTATCCCTTATTTTGCAGGATGGAACTGAGGGTCAGGAACCGATCGGAGGGGCAGCAAGATTTGTCCAGAAAATTAGGGATATGGTAGCAGCTGACCCGGAGCTCATAGTTTTATTCAGTGGGGACGCATTCAACCCTTCATCTAGTAAGTATGATAAACATGATTAGTGAATAAGTTTTGATTTCTCCTTCCGAGTTCCGGCTGAGAAAAATGATAGACGCGTTTTTTATTGTAGAATTAATACTGTGATTTTTAGTTGAGTTTTTTGTTGTTGAAAAAGACAAAAACAATGAGAGCACCTGTAAAGCTAAATCTCACTCCTCATCCCCCTCTCTCAGTGAGCACGCTGTTCAAGGGTATTCAAATGGTTCCAGTCCTAAACGCTCTGAATATATCCGCTGCTGTGTATGGCAACCATGATTTCGGTAAGGGTCTTGTGGCAACAACCAATCAGAACTCGTTATTTAGGTCACGTGACTGGTTATCAGCCAATCAGGGGCCAGTACTTCCTTATTCGGTCGGTTCCTGGTTCAGTGTGCTAGAGATTCTGTACTTTTTGGGAGAGAAAATCTGGCTAACACCAATAGAATATTGCCGAAAGTTGTTAAATCAGTGACGATTATCGACAAGCTCTTGTTATTGTTTTGACAGTCAACCGTGCTATCCGGACTGATAATTAGTTGAATATAAAACCCGTTTATACCATAAAGTCGTTATTCTAGGTAGTGCCAGCCAACCGGAGAAATAACGGTTGGATGTCACTGGCATTGTCTAACGATTGACGTATTAGCCAAACTAGTAGTAACAAGTTACTAAATTCAAAGTTCACGCCTCCTTCAATGTACTTCTAAAAAACTATAGGGGCCGGTGGGGGGGGGGGGGTCGAGTCCTAAAAAAGTCAAACGGTACCCTGAATTTGGCCGACGGTCTAAACTGGACTAAGGGCTGGACCTGCCTTACTAAAGTAGTCCAGTGGACCCTCTCCGCCCCCCCCCCAAAACTTTTAAAAAATACACATCTCGTTCTTTTCAGATTTCGGTTTAGATGATTTATTAGAACTGAAAGGTGCTACCAACTTTCCCTGGCTGATGACTAATGTTATCGATAAGTATGTCTGCAGACGTGTGTTAAGATTTTACAGATTATTGTTATTGAAACTACTTCTTATTCCGCTTTGGCGCTCTCCATCTCTTTCTACCTCTCTCTCTTCTGAATTCCTCCCACAATTATTCAACCTAGAAAATACATTAAAAGGTTAGAAATTTACAATCCTCAAAGCACTTCACAGCTACACAAATAGTTCATGTGTTTTGTAAAACATGTGTTTTGTAAAACATGTGTATTTTTACAAACGCTGAAGCAGAGAATGTGCCTTGGCGTGTCGCAGTATGTGTGTTTATTGAGTTAGACTGAGTGAAATTGTGTGTGTGCGTGTGTTTGTGTGTTCTCGTTTGTGTGACAAAAAGTGTTAAAAAGTATTACTTTTAGTATTGCTTAAAGTACAACTACACACTTTAAACTCTAGTCGTATACTGTCGGTCATCAATGGCCAAGTACAAAAAATAAGGAGTGTGAATTGTGTACTCATCACACATGTTGATGTATAAACGAGTGCATAGTTGCACACCTTTGTACTACTTTACACATACACACACACGCAGACAAACTTGAACAAATATACACACCTGTACACATACACTGTAAAAGTGTAAAACAATGCTTGTTACTACAACTATGTGTGTATCGAGTCTTTTAAAGCTGATACAATATTATATGCTGTTATAGGTCTGAAGACTACCTGTGGTCGTTCGATCCACCACGTCCCTCTTTTTTAACTTTTACTGCTCGATCCTCTCTCACTTCGAGCCGCGACGACACAATTTGTAAAGGAGGCTTGGAGCTTAGACTTTTTATCCTGTATGATGTATCCACATGTAACATTCCAACATGTAATATACATTATTACATGTTAGAGGGATGTTAGATTACATATATGTAATCCCTCTAACATGTAACATCAATCCCAGGGAAACGGGAGAACCACTTGGAAACGGACAGGAATATCTTGTTATTGACCACTGTGGAATACGGGTAATAAATTCAATTATCTCTATCTAATTTCTATCCCTCTCTCTCTATCTATCTTTCTTGTTTTTTGAGACCTCCCCGTGCTAACATTTATCACTCCCTGTATTACATAACATGTACCTGTGTCCACGGTTTGACAGATGTTAAACTCTGCAGCCACATGATTGACCCCTATCTTTCTACTTCTCTCTTATTTTTCCCACATCAGTTGCAGCTGCACGCCCTGCAGTTGCAGTTTGCAAACTTGTTTATATTAGAGCTGTATCACGGAAAAGGGGGGGGGGGGGGCATTGAATGTTGCGGTGAATTCTCCAGTAAATTATTAGTGACATCACAGTTATAGTTCCTTGGAAATGATGACGTCACCAGACAGTTAACCTTCCTCCTTATATGTATAGTACTTGAAGTTGTTGTTTATTGTTTTCATTACATCTGCATTCGCCCCATAAGATTTCATTAGTTTGACAAAATACGATCATGTAAACAAGATTGCACGGGAGGTGTGGTCGACCCTCCCTCACTCGGTTAGAACATCAAGGGAGGTGTGGTCGATCTATGTATGATACCGCTAGAATGCAGCGTGGTATCTGATTTGTCAATTGTACTACCAGAATGGGCTAATACCTCGTAATTATACCGGCCAATTACCAAACTTTTCAATTCTTGGCAGTCTGACTATCCCAGTCTTTATGGTTCGTTTCCCCCTTCATAGTGTACACCATGTCTGTATCTGAATTCAACTCTTTTCTAAATCTCATATTTCCAGATATGGTTCTACTCAATTCCTAATATCTTGTCTCATATAAGACCTTCCTCTTCGCACCGGGCCGAGGTTGCGTGGTGTATAACAGTCAGTGTCTGACAACTAATCTCATATTTCCAGATAGGGTTGCTTGGTTTAGTTGAATTGGGTTGGATGGAAACTCTATCTACTATCGAAATGGATGAAATTATTTACACTGACTACCTCGAATCAGCTGATAGCTACGGTTAGTAAAGGGTGTTTCTTTCCTCTTTATATTGGGCATGTTTTTTCGGGACACCCCTTATAAAAAGACGATTTATTTTGACTGCAAGATTTCTGCAAAAGTGCACTGTGCAAGATTAGAAATCTAACGACTGTATGGAACGCGCGGCGTGCCTCTTTTACACCTACTTTTTTGACAACACTCACCTGACGACCGCGCCTAGAGCTTTGAACACGCGCGCGCGGATGAGAGGAGACATTAGCGCTGACAAGCGCTCCTGCAGTTGCAAGAAAACCGCTATCCACGATTTACTGTTATACTAGCAATATGATATCTTCTTGTTATCACCCCTAACACTCTCAGGAGCAATGTTAAAGGAGGAAAAGGGATGTGATATAGTGATAGCACTGACTCACATGAGGTGGAATAATGATAGACGACTGGCAGTGTGTGCAAAGCACGTGGATTTAGTTTTGGGAGGGCACGATCATAACTATGGAGTTGAAGAGGTAGGGATAGGGAGGTTATAGTTCAAAATCAGTTGAAACAATGCAATTGTATTGTAGCTTTTGAACAACAAACATTGAATTATAATAATCTCAAAATCTCTGAGTCAGAGATTTTGAGATTATTATAATTCAGAGTCTGACTGACTGACAATAACTGACACTTGTTTACTGACAGATGGAAATACAGCTGGATGCAGATGGAAAGGTTGACTTTTTCACACTTAAAGGACGAGACCCTTTTTCTATTGACAATACAGTTACAACAACTACTGACAAAGTACAAATACAATATTAGACAGACAATTTCCCCGAAAACATTATGCATTTGTGTGTCCATGAACAGTGAACTTTTGTTGACTAAAAGTTAAATTCTCCCCCATTTTCAGAGGAATCACAGGACAATTGTCAAGAGTGGAACAGATTTCAGAGAATTCTCAAAAGTAACAGTTAGGATATCTCCCGACCACCCGGTATGTATAGATTGGAATATTATACCCGCTGTCCAGTGTCCGTACTTCTTACCGTATCTCCGTTCTCCATTACCGTTTTCCCACTACAAGCGACCGGGTTAGCTGTAATGTGAACTCAAAAGTCAAAAAACGGTTCAATAACGGACACAGTTTTCAAAGTTGTTAACCTCTTCAGATAAAGACGGTAGTAGAAAAGCTAGAGGTAACATCTGATCTTCCCTGTTGCCCCAAAATGATTGAAGTTGTCAACGAATACAATGGTAAGGGGGAGGTGAGATCAGAATGATAACACTTGATTACTTTATTACTCGATTAAGTTTCTTTAACTATTTAACTACTTAATTAATTACTCATTTAATTAACTAATTACCCCCTAACCATGGCAGGTAAAATGTCAGGAGAACTGGAGAAAGTGGTTGGAGTGTTTTCAGTTGACTTGGAAACACGATTTGCACACATTAGAACACGGGAGTGCAATACAGGTAATTGTAAAGAGGAGAGATAAGGAAATATTAACTAAAGTAAAAGTACGATTAATTAGTTTTGAATAACTATATAAAATCACCTGTTTCTTCCAGAGTTAACATGAGTTAACATGCTACTTAGTCCATGAGTTAACATGAGTTAACATGTGTTAACATGTGTTAACATGAGTTAACATGTCTAATACATTTCACCTGCAGGTAACTTCATAACGGATGTCATGAGGGTCGCAATGAAGGCTGATGTGGCACTACTGAACAGGTATGGAGTATAACAGTATACTGAATAGGTATGGACTTGGAGGGCGAAACCCTTTCCCGTTCATTATCCCTTAATTATCCCGTTATATTCACTTTAATTACTCTGTGACTAATGACTGCACTAACAACTATTAATTATTGTACTATTAACTAATATAATATCACTAATTATTTTATTACCTGTTTTCAGCGGTACGTTAAGAGCAGACCATTTGTTTCCAGCAGGGGAGCTCCGTATGAAGGATCTTAAGAAAATCCTCCCAATTTTCGATGAGTTGTTACTTCTAGAATGCACAGGTTAGTTAACTTATTGATTATTTAGATAACTAAATAATTAAACTAACGACTCACGTGACCAATACTACACTTTGAGGTTAGCACTAAAAGAACGGATATATAAGACCAAGATAAACACACCAGCTTCTCCTTACCACCCGCATCCCCCTCTCATACAAGACTGTCCTCTCCACACCGCTAAGTCAGTGCCTGACAATTCTCAACTCCTCAGGATTCACTTGACAAATCCCCCCTCCTCTTCAGGATCCCAAGTTATAGGAGCACTAGAGAACGGTGTATCAAAATACCCAGAATTGGAAGGGAGATTCCCACAGGTCTCAGGCGTCTCGTTCACGTAAGTTGTTAACCTGTTTTTATGGGAATTCTTTTCATTGTGATTATTTTTTGCCCCCCCCCCCACCCGATTATTATAATACACACCATCATCGTCAAAAACAGCATTACCGGACCCGCACTGAGGTCTGAGAATGGCCGTCAGATAGCCTGTACAGCTTTGTGGCAACTTACGATCTAGTGAACTCTTGTTATAACGCCTGTAGCTTACCACACAACAGGAACCGACCGAATCAGGAAATACTGGTCCCTGATTGGCTGATAACCAGTCACGTGACACACAACAGGAATTTACATTGAAAAAGATGCCCATCTTTTTCAACATATATCCATTGCATATATGTACATGTTCTAACCCTCTGCACATTCCATTATATTAATATACAGTCGGACCCCGATTCCCCAGTTTCGGTAAATCGGGGTCCGACTGTATAATATGTTCTAACCCTCCCTGCATGGAAAGAGGGTCGATCAAGGCAACTATCATATTATATGGCCCAAGTAACTGTCCCCAATTAAAAGCGCTGTAACCTACCAATATGTTTCTGTTATTATGATTTACTTACGTATACTTAATCCTCTATAGAAGTCTGCTGCAGGACCACCATCTGCTTCGCTATATGTAGCAAATTTTATCGCATCTACTATATCTCCCTGCAGCTTCTCCCTACAATTCCCTGTCCCCTCACTAATCTGGTAGTTGAAGATAGACACTCCATTACAGAACGTCTCTAAAGTGTCCTCTCCTTTTTGGACCCTCCAGACCCGTTCATTGCCCTGGCACTGAGTCATGTCAATATTCTTGTTAGAGTTGGAACAAGCCCCGATGGATATTCCTATTACATTTCCATAAAATCTAATCCACAACGCTGTCAGCCATTCGCTGGTGCCATCGTGTTTTATCTTCACAAAAGCAAACCTAACGTAATCCTTACTGCCAAGTGTTGAGTCGGTTTTGAATTCGATTGGGACATTTTCTAGGTCCCAAGGTATCTCTGCATTTAACGTAACTGGTATCCAGACTGAATGGAATATAATTGGGTTGATTTTAAATCGACCATTGGTCTGTATAATTGGTTTAGTTACTACTATGTACTAGTATTATCAATTATGATAGAGTGGAGGGGGATGGAAGAATTGGGTTGATTTTAAATCGACCATTTATTTTCTTGTCACCAACCATTGGTCTGTATTGGTTTAGTTACTACTACTAGTATTATGATAGAGTGGAGGGGGTGGGGGGGGGGGGGGAGGAAGCAGATCGCGATCCCCCTAAACCCCAATATTATTCCAATATTCAATATATATTACCTGTGGCAGCTGCGTAGTGGGGTAGTGCAACCAGAATAACAGCCACCAACAGTAATTGTACCACAACCTGTGTCATCCTCAATAAAACAACCACAAATCCGGAATCAGGTTGGTATTATATTGATCACGAGCAAAAGAATTATCTAAAGACAAGAATGGCAAGGACTGAAAATATAATAAAGCGAGTTGAGTTTTTGCTCTCTATAATAAGGGTTATTATATAGCCTAGCTCTCCAAGGTGATTGTGAGCTATATACTTGCACCAGATGAATAGTTATTAATAGAGGACAATGGGGGGATAGAGAGACTCGTTAACTCTCTTCTACATTTTCCATTCTTTGTAGGAGAGGGGAGAGGGAGAGAGAGGGAGAGAGACAGCTCTTACCATCATGAAATAGAATATAATAACCATTTACACACAATAATGTCCCCAAAGCCCCTTATCAGTTATATAATGGAATTCAAGGGGGTATCATGGACCCCCTTATTCATTATGCCACCTTGAACCCATGACAGCTATAACCGACCGGCAAACTGGCAAAGTGGGAGAAGTGAAGAGAGATACTCAACACACCCCGGTCCTTGATCAGTTATCAATCCTAAAATCTAACAAACAGCTGATCATAACCCCAATAAATATTAACCTAATTCTCCCCCACCAGTACCCACTACCCCCCACCCCCCTCACTTCATATATCAACCTAATTCTCCCCCGACAGGTTTGATCCTGCAAGGGACCCTGGAAGTAGAGTCCTAACAGATACAGTTCGAGTACTAGGTTCACCAATTGATATGGATAAGGTTAGCACTTGTGTGTTTGTGACAATTGTGTCTTCTCAATTGTGTTTTCCATGTTAATGTCTCTTTGTTTTATTATCTGATCCCTCAGCTAATATATAGATTAGTTTTGAACCCAGTTACACACATCTATAATCTCAATTTATAAACCCCAAACATGGCTGTGTATACAAAGAATGTATGTACAATGTACAACATACAATGTATACAATGTATTTCTGTAGGTATACAATGTACATTACAATGTATTTCTCTCTAGGTATACAATGTACAACATACAATGTATTTCTCTCTAGGTACACAATGTACAATGTACAATATCTCTCTCTAGGTATACAAGGTAGCTGTAAAGGAGTACATATCCCGGGGAAAGGATGGTTATACGATGTTCTCCAAGGCTCCCAGGATAGGTGGTGATGATGATGGACCGATATTGGACACCCTGATACTGAACCACTTTGAGGAAATGGAAAAGTAAGGATTTTATCATTCTTTTATTATTACTTCCAACATTAAACTTTGATTAAAATAAAACAGCATAACAAGAATAACTGCATTATGTTTCATAATGCTATGTTTCCCCGCCAACCTTTATTTTCATAACCATCTAATGGGAAGGCGGGACAGGCATTTCCGATCATCTATGAATCAGTCAAACCGTATAGAACAAATCATTGTGTTTTAGTATCACTAAATTGTGCGCCACATTGCACGGCTCACATTTCCTGAAAACGTGCCATTGAAGTATTTGATGAAGGAGCAACATCGTTGTCCCTCGCAACTGAGCGGGTTACGTTACAAAAAAAGCGTGACACTTCACTAGTATGTAAAATAAAATTGTCGAATTCTAAACCCCTATGCCTTTTTACAAAAGGCATCCGGGTGAATGCCTTCGGCATTCACCGGGCGGGGAAAAAATCATGAATATTTATGGTGACGTGTGGTCAGATGTGATAAATAGTTTCACACTAATTGATTAACTAAATATCTCTCTACAGGAAGCGAAGTAATCTAGCGGAAAAGAGACGAAGTCAGACTCCCAAATTAATGCGAAACAAAACATCAAGTCACAGGCAGCATACCATCCTCCAATCGTACGTAGTGTGACGTCATTTTGTGACGTCATTACCACTTTGTGACGTCATTTTGTGTCGTCATTTTTTGACGTCATTTCAAATTGTTTTATTTGGGCGTTGTGTACTGCACTGTACCCAATATTTTACCTGCACACACATATATAATACAACAGAGAAAGGGGGCCAATAATTTCTTAATTCCTCATTACATTTTGACAATATTATACTGACTGACATTACAATTTGACAACCTCTACCAGACTACCACGGACTGCTGACGAACTGAAGAGTTCAGGAGATATAAACAATGTACCTGGGTGAGAGACGTGTAGTTAGTTACTAGTACCAAAAACCAATCAAATTGGTTTGGATGACCCGGGGCCCAAAGGCGTCGGGATGCGACCTTCACCAGCTACAATAGTGTTTTTCTTGACGCATTTTTAGATTTTCCTACAAAAGTAATGTTTTATCCTACCAACATTTTGCATCCCGACGCCTTTGGGCCCCAGGTCATCCAAACCAATTTGATTGGTTTTTGGTACTAGTTTCTCTTCTTTTTGGTATGATGTTTCTCTTTTTTGGTAAATCTGCTGCATATACTTCGATCTTTTTACGTCAAACACCAATTCAAAGTTTCTAGTATCAGTCATTCAGCGAATGATTGTATTAAATCATAAATATGTGCATAAATTAAGAAGGGTGCGAGATACGACTTTTTGTTCGGGGAACGACCCCCTATAAATCGACCATTCTGCGTCGAATTAGACATGTTTCATGTCCCTAACATCAGCCAGTTGAAAGATATTCAAGATATGCATAAAATCATAAATGTGAATAAATCCAGAAGGGTGCGAGATACGACTTTTTGTTCGGGGAACGACCCCCCATAAATCGACGTTTCCGGTTCGGATAAGCTATAAAAAAGTCTCTCCGACCACCCAGTCCGGAGATAGGTGGGAAATGCATATTTAATTAGGGCATAATTAGGTCTTAATTAAGGTTGTATGAAACGAAAAATATCCTATTACACGCACCCTATCGAGGACTATGACTCCACAAAATTTCAACTTTGAAGCTTTAATCGTTTTCAAGAGCTAAGCTCCCGGGATTTTGGTGGTATATCTATATATATATAGACGACACTTTTATACCCGGATTTGACACCACTACCGTTTCGGCATCTTAGGTCCAATCAGTTTGTAACTTTGGATTCCAGCAGTGATAGTAAAAGGAAAGCTGGATACCAAGTTTCATAACTCTAGTTCAACTGCATGCTTGTGTAATTTGATCCTGAAATCCGGTCTCGTCGCGTTCGTATGGTACTGCACTGTAGAAGTGAAAGGGAGAGTGTGCACTTTAGAGGCTTCTTTCCCCTAGTGTACCTACTTCAAACACACTCATTCTCTCTCTCTAGCTTCGGGGCCTGTCGGCCCCTCGCATTTTTCTTTCTTTCTTGGAAAGGGGGGGGGGGTGGATGGGCCCCGGGGCACTTGCCAGTGCAGTGATTTAGCATGAAGTAGTGCATGAAGTTAGTTGTTGAGTATTACTCAACTAGTATTTAGTGCATATTGTAGTGCATGTAGTTAGTTGTTGAGTTACTCAACTAGTATTTAGTGCATATTGCAGTGGTGCATGAAGTTAGTTGTTGATCGTAACTCAACTATAGTATTTAGCATATTGTAATGCATGAACCGTGATGTTTTACTATATTTGCATGATAACGTTTTAGTCCCTTTTGTACCCTACTTGTAGCACTGTTTCCTTCTGTTAGTTTGCATGTTATAATAATATAATACCCCATTACGGTATTGTGCCGTATAATGGGGTTTTAAGTACTGTATAGTATACTGTCTGTAATAACAGTTAGCGAGCTTGTGATATCTTTCATGAGCTCTACAACTTTACTCCTCTAAAACCCCAACCCTTTTCACCCACCCCTCCAGATCCCGCCCTTTTCACCCACCCGGCACCCCTCCAGTCCTCTAAAACCCCTTCATTCTGTTTCAGGAAGAATCATGAGATTGTTGAGGCCCACATTCAGACCTTCGCCCCTGTCGTATGTGGACGAATAACTTGCCTTCACCCCACAACTACTGCACCAGGTAGCTGACATTCAACTTGAATATTATTATAGCTGACATTTATCTGGCAAATAGCGATAATTGTACCCAGCACCTGTATGGCGGCGCCAAACCCCATTTGACAGTGCGCTCAGATGGGTCGCGGCGCCAGACAGCCCAGCACGTTTGATGCTGTCTTATGATCTTTGATTACTTCTGGAATTATGATTTGTGTACCACATGATTCAAATTTATTTCCACTACTTATAAATTATGAAACAGATAGAGAGAGGATAATGGAAGGTTCAATTATAATGCAATTATAACTAACTAGTAAGGGGATTTAACTAAGATTTTAGCCCCAACCAGAAAAAAATTTGTTACAAAGGATTTCCACCTGAAACGTACTCCTAAGGGTCCCCTCTATCGATTCCAACCAATGCTCATATTTGCTCAGGGGTGCTAAGGCCTCATTTCCGGGTGGGCGTGGTACCTGTTTTTTCAGCCTGAGGCCAAAACCATAAATACCCTTAAAATAGGAGTAGAGACAAAACTGAGGGCACTAAAATGATCAGCGTCCTCGAATTAGTGGGGGTAGGTGCTGAAATTCAGTCTCTATCTCATCTGGTTAATTAGATAATTGGATAATTAGTTTTGCGCATAACCGTTTTTAGGTTACATGGCTATAGCCACTTAGGAATGGTTAAGAGACTTTTCATTGGTGCCATTTTGTAGGCAAAGCGAAATTATGGGGGGTCGAAGTCGGACTTTTAAGCTCTATCTTCAACCGTTTAGCCGTTATTTGGCTTTAACGGTGTTCAAAATGAGCAAAATACGGTAAAAAGCCCAATTTTGAACACCGTTAAAGCCAAATAACGGCTAAACGGTTGAAGATAGAGCTTAAAAGTCCGACTTCGACCCCCCATAATTTCGCTTTGCCTACAAAATGGCACCAATGAAAAGTCTCTTAACCATTCCTAAGTGGCTATAGCCATGTAACCTAAAAACGGTTATGCGCAAAACTAATTATCCAATTATCTAATTAACCAGATGAGATAGAGACTGAATTTCAGCACCTACCCCCACTAATTCGAGGACGCTGATCATTTTAGTGCCCTCAGTTTTGTCTCTACTCCTATTTTAAGGGTATTTATGGTTTTGGCCTCAGGCTGAAAAAACAGGTACCACGCCCACCCGGAAATGAGGCCTTAGCACCCCTGAGCAAATATGAGCATTGGTTGGAATCGATAGAGGGGACCCTTAGGAGTACATTTGAGGTGGAAATCCTTTGTAACAAATTTTTTTCTGGTGTTCCTGGTTTATCACCTTACTAAACAGTAACATTACTTGTTTTGTTCAAACAAGGCAAAACATTACCAATCAACTCCCCCCCCCCCCCCCCCCCCCCCCCCCACAGAATCAGTGGATCAGGAGTTAACTATTGAAGATGTAAACAGATAAGAAAGAGCCGTCATCTAAAGCTGGAAGAGCCTTGTAGTGCGGAGATGATACAACATTGGAGATAATAACTCGCTAATTAGTTGGAGATAATTACTCGCTAATTAGTTGATTAGTTCATTGAACGGTGTGATGGGTCTGTGGTACAAAACACCATCACACACGAAACATGGACTGAATAATGCACATGTGTACTGTGTACAGAAAGTGATATTTTATTTGTAGTGGATTTTGTATAAAGGAAGGGGATATTTTTTAGAAGTTGGGGATATTTTAAGTTGAATGTTGTAGTAGAATCTGTGTTGATTAGGCTGAGACAAGCAAAGCAACTGTACAGCTGATGGTGAAGGAATTTGTACAACGATTGTGAATGTAATACTAATGCCAAGGGTCAGCTGCAAGTGATATGTAATGCGTTAAAATAATATATGTTCCTACAATAGGAATCCTACTACGGTAATTCTGTGAAAATGAAGTTGTGTAATGGGAGTAATTCGTAATGCTGTCACTGTCAGTAATGATATCATACTAATAGATATTAGATCATAGTATTATTGTACTAATTTAGAGTTTTAGTTGAGTTGTAGTTATAGTTCTGTATTTGTAAATTGTAGTTGTGTACCATTCACTTTCAGTTAAAGCAGAAACTTATCTAACTTGTTTTGAATTGTCGAACATTCGAACCCCGATTTACCGCGGACATGATGATGTATACCAGACATCCCGAATCGGGCCAAAATCCTGAATCCCGGGATTCCCGATTTACCGGGCAAAACCCTTTCCTCGCGAGTTCACGGTAAATCAGGGTTCGACTGTATGTGTTGCAGGGACCATTCTCGTCATCGGGATTCAGGATTTTGGCTGAGTTGCTATATAAACGGCTCCGGATATCGGTTGAAACCAATTGGTCTGGTATGAGAATTGAGAAAGGTTTGGGCACGTCGTGCCCCTCTGTTCGCACGCCTCCCCTCACACAAGCCCCTATGGTTGTCATGTTCATTGTTCTTTGCATTTATAAAAGAGGGCATGGATCGTGGAAGGGGGCAAATCACTGTCAGAGCATTGGCCTGACCCATTCGATCGTTTCTCTCGCAGAGCACGCGAGAACTGTGGTCAGAGCATTGGCCTGACAGGCAAATCATACCAAATGAAATTTCGCGCACGGATTTTCAGCAGAGGTAAATCACACTATAGTTGCTGGAAAATTGCGCCCAACGCTCTACAAGTACAAGAAACTGTACCGGCCGTGTCGGGCGCGTGGTGGTCGCGCTTGCAACCATTTTACCCGAATCCTGCCGGAAAATGTCACACCGCGTAGAGCGTTCCGCGCCGCCTGATTTTACTCTGCTGGGATTTCGTGTGCAAAATTCCATTTGGTGTGATATGCCACAAAGAGCAAGGGAATCCTACAGGGCCTATAAGGTTGCCAAGAAAAATCAATAATGGACGATAATATGTCGTTATACAGTTAATGTGGTTACACTTGCACACTGTAAGTGCGATGCATGACCGCTATCCTGATTTCGACATCGCCCTGACCCTATTATATCATCGCATCCCTTGCATCATTGCACCCTATTATATCATCGCATCGATGCAGCTGTGCAGCTGCAGTTGATAAACTGTTTTGTCCAGCTGAAATAACAGCATACTACAGTCGGACCCCGATTTAACGGCCCCCGATTTAAGGGCCCCCCGATTTAACGGCAGCCTAATCTTCCCCCGATATAGAAAATCAGTACAGTATTTGACCCCGATTTAGCGGACACCCCGATTTAACGGACAAAACCCTTTCCCCCCGAGGGTGCCGTTAAATCGGGGTCCGACTGTACCATGTATAATGATATATTACCGTTAATGGGAGATCGTCTACAATTATAGAATATAAATGTTATCAAAGAAATACTATTTATTACCTTTTTTTAAATTTTTTTAAAACTAAACTTCTCACAACAAATCTTTGCTATCAAACACCCAGTTACATTTTGCCGATTATGATAATAAAGAGTAAGATATCAAAATCACACACAGTTATATTTCACCAGCTGATCATGTCTGATCATTTAGACCCTAATTTAGACTCGACCGATAATTGACTATAATTGTTTTTTACACATAATCATATTACATACTAGTTACTAATTATACTAATAGTTTTCTAGCAACAAAGAATAAGATCCAAATCAACCACATGTTTGTACGAAAATCCTATTTGGTGAGCCCTTTTTCAACAATGTTTTATAGGCTACTTTCCGCCATGCCCTCTAGCTCTTCTTCTCTGACATTAGCAATTGGTGCTGCAGTAGTCTTCAGAGTGGGGCAGATTAGCCACATTCTCCTGACAGAACCTACCAAGAACGAGATGGCCGACCTAGCAAGGCCCATGTAGAAGTTTGACTCGTACAGGAAGGGATTGATGACCGAGTTTATCGGGAGAATCAGGATTGAGAAAAATGGATACCAGCTCGTGGCATCGATCTCTTCTGCTAGATGTAGGAAAGCCACCACCCCCAGAGGGATCCAGCAGAAGAAATCCGTTACGATGATGGCAAATATTTTCGCGTTTAGTTCTCTGTTGTTTCCACCGAAACGGCCTGCAGTTCTACCCGACCTGCTCGTTCTGTAGCCGATAAGAATGTAACTTATCGCGATGAATAGGAAACATAGACAGTTCATCGTTAAAACAGCGGTTGAAAAGCCCCACTGGGGATCATCTGTCCTTACCAAGTATTTGAAGATACAAACACCATCGTTTCCATAGAAGTTAACGGTTTCTCCTCTCAGTCTAACCTCTGAAATTGGGTGATATGTTACATGTTTTTATAAATATACAAAGGGGAAGTATCATATCGTGATAGTCTACTGTCTGCTGCAGACGCTATGAAATTAGGTGATATGTTACATGTCTTTATAAATCGACAAGGAAAATAATCATATTGTGATAGTCAACTGTCTGCTGTATACGCTATAGCTAGGGACTTGGAAAGTGCCTGATGAAATAAATCAGATTTTCTATATTTACCTTCAGATTTAGAGCCCCTTAAAAACATTTTAGCAACAGCCGATCTTATCTCTTCCCAAGATGATTCATTACTCCAAGAACTGGAGTTTTCGCCGAAATAAACTTTAAAAGCTGCAAAGTGCCGTGGCTTATCGATCGTTCCCAAAAACAACGACGAGTTTTCATAATACAAGCCGTTAACGAAGTAGTCTTCAAAGTTCGGTAATATTGGCGATAATGCAACCATCAGACTTATGAGTATTGGGCCTCCTGCTAGGATTCCTAATTTCACCGCAGATGTACAGGTTCCACAGTCGTGAAGGACCATTCTTCCCACTGTGGTGACTCTACTTATTGCCAACATTGTCATTGCGAAGAGTGACAGTTGAGATCCAGTGGTGCTGAGAACTCCAAGAAAAGAGCACTTCGTAGAACTGTACCATTCGAAACGTTTCTGACAATATACTCCAGACATCTTGTGGATCTGGTCAAAGTAGGATACGCCAATGAGATAAAGTCCTAAGCAAAAGTCTCCAATGTTAACCAACAGTATGCCAAGTTGGTTCAGGAACATTTCATATGTTTCTTGGTGGGTTAGTTTCGATCCTGATCTCACCAGAGAAACTGTGTTCAGCACTGTCGACATGGTTCCCATGATGTAGCTTCCTATCCTGAGGTTATCGTTAGCGAAGATGTTAAAGTGGTTTGGTGGGCATTCAGGCTGGCACTCATCCGAGTAATCTCCACAACTTACTACTCCATTGCACACTTGTGACAAGTTCAGATAAGTATCACTCGAGTTACACTGGAAATTATTTTCACAGTTGTTCTCGTCAGAACCATCCCCACAGTCGTCTTTAAGGTCACAAACTTGATGGTACTGCACACACTTGTTGTTGACACAGGGAAAAATCTGTTGGTCATACGATGAACTGTTTGCGATTTTCAGCAAAGTTGTAACTGTGTTATCCCAGGTGAGGGCCCGGACACTGTCGCTACGGTTGTCGCAAGTGTCTCCAGGTACATCGATCAGTGGGCAGTCGGCATCCAGACAAATGTTGTTGCATGCGGCGTAGACATAGTTCTCTCCGAACAGATTTAGACAGCTGATTTTCTCATTGGGTAGAATAACCATTGTAGGCTTCGTTACATTAAGAACTGTTGGTACGAATCCGAACTTGTGTTCTCTGATCGAGCAGTTGGAAAATTGGTATGTCTCGTTTCCTTTGGAGAGGCAATGCGGCAGTATTTTTAGTCCGTCGTATTTTGGAGAGATATTATTAACATCGTCCATACCCGAATCGATGACAGCAGCACAAAGATAATTTTCAAAGAGACATGTGGGAATCTTGTCACAAAGTTCCGAAAATCGTATGGATTTTCTTTCTGACGGGCACAACAGAATCCATTCACAGTCTGATTTGGGGTCTTCGTAGTAGGTAAAATAATCCGAGCCACACTTTTTCCACTGCGATTCATCTTCATCAGTTCCATCGATACAGTCCTGCTGCCCATCCATTACCCATTCGAACGGTATTGGTAGAGAGATATTCTTTCCCACGTGCTGTGACTGGAATCTTCGAAAACAACTAATGGTAGTGGGATTGCAGTAGGTTTCGTCTATATCAGAGTTACAATCAACATGTCCATCACACCTTTGTCCCTTGTGGATTCTACAGCCCGATTCAGGATCAATACACTCATTATGGTAGTTATCATCACAAAGGTTTTCATATCCCTTGCAGTATCTCCAGATGGAAATGTTTGTTGGGTATCCCTCTGATAGACACTGAACTGCGACTCTATTAGGATCACTGCAGTTGGTATGATCCTGCCCATTGGCACATATTGTATTTGTATACTGATGGATATGGAGCGGGAAGCACCGCATACTTTGCTTTATCTTGATTATACGTTGTTCAGTCCACTCCCACTGAGCAATACATGTGGTATGGTCAGCAGTAGTCCAATTAAAGCACCCAACTTCATCTTCTCTATTGGGACAATATGAATAGCCATCACACATCCTGTGGGGAGGCACCCATTCGTCCCCACAATGTACACCATACTGCACACCGTTACAGTACGACTCATTACCAGTAAAACTTCCATCACAATCTGTACTGTCATTGCTGCGGCCGCGTGTATGAGTGCAGTTCACCATGTTGAAATTTCCTTCACACTCAACATCTATGTCATTGCAGCGAGCATATGAATCTTCTTCTTCAATGTAGTTTCCAGAATAAAAGAACCCATTAGAGAAATCACACATATAAGTTCCACAAAGGAGAGTTGTTCCATTCAGCACCCTGGTGACCGAACACCCATCGTGCCCACATGCCTGGTACGTTCCTGGATCATCTTGACACCAGCTTGTAACTTTAAAGTCATAGCAACTGCTACGATATAAACTATTATAAATTATTGTTACGTTGTAAAGTTCATCTGACCAGGGACATTTGAATAGATTTTCCCCGTATTCTGTTACCCCGCACTGTTCGTGTAGGTAGCCATTGACTTCAACAGTTGTACAGTTGGACATAGGATTGCTTGGCAAATAGTCAGCAGTGGTGTTGGTGGTGGTGTTATTGGTACTCGTTGAGTTTTCAGCCGCACGTCCATATATAATATGGTTGTCAGCCATATTTGTAGTATCAGCAGTTGGTTCTTCAGCTGCATTGGTATGGTTAGTTGGTTGGTTGGTGAGAGCGGTTGGTACTACTACTATTGCAGCCTTGTCAGGGGCTGACGGTTGACCATGAAAGGCTTCAGCTGTATTGGTATATGATGTGATATATACTAACCAGAGTGTAGCACACAATAGGGTCATCTCGGCTCTGCTAGAAAGGGAGAGATGTAGTGTTGTTATACTGCCAGCACATTACAAAAGATGGTGTGTATAACAGGATCCTGCAGGAATGGGTCTATTCACAAAGGAAAATAATCTTCGAGGCCCCAACAAACTAATCAGCTTAACAGAGTTGCGGAATGAATAAAGTGAATGGTAGGCTGCAAGTGCCACTATTTATACGTTTTAGTGCATACAACGCAGAGATTTATATATAAAAGATTAAAATCTGATTGCTGAGAGACCACGAGTCCAATAGTAATTTTTATTGACTTACTTAGACCCTCCATGGAACAATCAAGTTCCAAAATATATTATTCTCTACCTCTATAATTGGTCAACAATAAATCACAAGAACCTCTTTAAATCTCTTTAAATCTCTTTGATGAAATATCATGCTACAAGTTGCAGCCCTAGAGCATTCCTATCTTTGTTTTCCAAGCTTTTTGTTAAGGATAAATAGATATGTATTAGATAATCACGGATCTGATAATACGAATTGTATCTGTATTGAACTGATCGTGTGCATAAAAATGTTTTATGAAGGAGCAGTGTTGCTTAGGGGGACCACAGACAGCACCGTACTGAAGTTTGGACCGACAGTATGTGGTGCGACGTTACTGGCATGGAGTGCTGTATATTATGTGGTCCCCCAAAGCACTAAACAAACGGATAAGACGACTTCGAAGGAAACGTAGGTAGAAAAGCTTTGGCAATCATGGGGGGGGGGGGGCGAAGCAGTAGATGGCAAATCACCATAATTATGGTTTTACAAAACAAAACAAGAGTTTAGAGGAAGACAATTGTTTCGCTAGCAGGGGCTAGCTCATCAGTATCAATTGTGGTTTTATGCATAAAGCACCGTGCAGGAACACGCAACAATCAACATGCACGTGCAGTATTCATACCCTCGTAATTGGGGCTGGGGAAATATGAAAATATTTCAAAATGGAGGGCCACTTTTCTTTTATTATTACTCATCACACAATCACGCGTGACAAAAGAGTTCTCTCTCTCTCTCTATAAAGATAGAGAGTTGAAATTGAAAATAAAATTTCTCGGTCTCCCCCCGATTTTTCGTTATTTACTCAATCTTCGGTTTGACCACGATTAGCCCATTTTTTCAAATCAACTATAATCAACTTCCTGGAGTAGGGCCATTCTTTAACTCTAAATTAAGGAAACTCATCAAAAAATCATGTAATTTACTCCCCGATCAGTCTCCCTATCTCCCAGATCCTACATAAATTTATAATACTATAAGCGCAACCATTCGGTTGATAACCCTCTTTTTCACACTTGAATGCCAAATTTTACTGTTACTATGGTAACTGTATATCTGTATTATGCTGGTATAATATGTGTTAAGATGTGGGCGAGTCGTGGTCTATTATTAGACAATTAATAGCAATTGCTTCGGGTAATTGAACCTAAACCTCCAGGGAGACAAAGACGGAGAGACAAAGACATACTCATAAAGACGAATATATATGGATGTTAAGAATATGTCAAACTGTACCAGCTCTTAAATTCCAAATTGGTCTGACCTTTTGGTACTTCCAGCAATATTAGTAGAGGGGGTAGGAGCACCGGGAGGTAATGAGTAAACACACACACACAAACTCAATTTAGCTATTCTCCGGCTGGGTATAGGGTTGAGGTACTGGCAAGATATAGTAGGATCGCTATTGCCCACATGTCATGCAAGTTCATTCGGATATTATACGAGATTAAAAGGTTGGGTGGTCATATGACAGGGACCGTCTAAGCGTCCTGCGTCGCCCCCGTTAACATTGCCTGTAACCGAGGGACCACTTAGCTCTCATATATACTCGGCTATTACATCCCAACCACTAGTAGTGGTTTTCAGTACCTTTTATATGGTTGCATACTAGATCCAAAAACCAAACAAGTTTGGTGGATAGCCGGGGCCGCAGAAATTTAAAAACGTGCGAAAGTTTTGATACATGAACTTTCGGGGCCTGGGGTGCTGTTAAATTCGCGTTTCCATGATTATAACCAGCAACATTTTCAAACTATACGCCAGGAAAACTATCGCAATGATTGCAAGCTATCACTATAACTATTTTTGATTCCACATTATCATACAAATAGCTCCACACATATCACGTATAATATACTGCACGCAGTGGATCGTTTCAGAGTCTGTTTTACAGAATAATAGTGTGTTTTGAAAGAACGGCTGACTATCATGGAAACGCGAATTTAACAGCACCCCAGGCCCCGAAAGTTCATGTATCAAAACTTTCGCACGTTTTTAAATTTCTGCGGCCCCGGCTATCCACCAAACTTGTTTGGTTTTTGGATCTAGTATCAGGCATTTTGTTATACTAGATGATGTATGCATTTTTTAATACAAGCTGCAGCTTGTATTAAAAAATTCATGTCATCTAGTATCTCGGATATCAATTCCGAATAACAAATATGATAGTAATCGCGGACAACCAATCGCAGATAACTGATCACGAATCTGTTATAAGTATTATCGCGATTAATTATCGCGATTAGCTATCGCGATTAGCTATATTTGCGATTAGCTATCCGCGATTGGTAACTATCATATTACTCATTCGCGATGAGTTGTCGTGGTTAGTTATCCGCGATTACTATTAATTATTAGTTATCAGCGATTGATATCCGCGATTGGTTCTCCACGATTATTCTCTGATTTTGATTATTAACGTGTTGGGCATAAAAAGTGTCCCCCCTAGACTAGCATAGTTCCAGATATCGTAGAGCTCTAAAATTTTACACAGTAACTCTATGGGACAAATAAATAGGTTCCACAAAATTTCAGACTTTAAGCTCAAAGTTCATTTTTTTGATCGGAATGAACATTATCACTCATTCCAAAAAACATGATTTTTAGGTCCAAAAGTCAAGCAATTGTCTTTGGCTTTCAATTTTCTTTCAAATGCGACCAAGAAAAGCCAAAACGGACAACCACAAGGCACACAGTGGTCATGTTTCTGACTGTTAGTCAGGTCATGTGATCCCCACCGAATCGTGAATTGCTAATCAGGCTTAGTGGGGAAGAATCACGTATCACAGTCGCTAATGAGGGATGTGTATCGAAGAAGCGACATGTGATTCGGGAGCACTTGGGTAAAGAGGTGACTTGTTAATGAGCTTCGGATCTCATGGCCAATCATCATCGTCATCCCTCATTAGCGGCTGTGATACGTGATTCTCCACAACTAATCCTGATTAGCAATTCAGAATAACTTACACGATTCGGTGGGGATCACATGACCTGACTAACAGTCAGAAACATGACCACTGTGTGCCTTGTGGTTGGCCGTTTTGGCTTTTTTTGGTCGCATTTGAAAGAAAATTGAGAGCCAAAGACAATTGCTGAACTTTTGGACCGAAAAATCATGTTTTTTGGAATAAGTGATAATGTTCATTCCGATCAAAAAAATGAACTTTGAGCTAAAAGTTTTAAATTTTGTGGAACCTATTTATTTGTCCCATAGAGTAACTGTGTAAAATTTTAGAGCTCTACGATATCTGGAACTATGCTAGTCTAGGGGGGACATTTTTTATGCCCAACACGTTAGTTACGGATAACGATCACGGATAAGCATTGATAATCAAATATATCTGTTACAATCAGGTTCTAGATGCTAATTCGCTCTTTTCTCGTTTTTAAAAAAAATCGTCTTATATTTAAGACAGTCATAACTCTAGATATGACTAGCCATTATAACTGAAAATGCGGCAGTAAACCTTATTTTATAAAATAAATTCGATTCAATATTAATTTAGACTCTGAAACGCTTCTTTCTAGGCGTTTTTAAAATCGTCTTAAATTTAAGACAGTCATAAATCTAGATATGACTTCCAATTATATCTGAAAATACAGCAGTTAACCTACGTTCGCAAAATAATATGTGATAAAATCATGATTTATAGTTTAATTTGCTCTTTTCTAGGTTTTTTGAAAATCGTCTTAAATCTTAATACAGTCAGATGCCCGTAACTGAAGAACCGTAACTCGGATTTGCTTGAAATTTTGATAGTGTGTTCAAGATGTCGAGACAACATTACGTACCAAGCGGCGTATTCGTAGAACGACGGGAAGGCTGTCTTAGACGCCAAAGAAAACTTAAGACAGTCATAACTTTTGTTATGACTGTCCGTTTTCTCTGTCCAAGCTTTAATACAAGGTACACCACTAGACCTACCGACTCCCAAAGTTTCATGGTGATAGCTTTAAAACTGTGGCCTCCATCGTGTACGCAAAAAAGTGGTTACTTTACGGTGGTTCGTCACGCTAAAAACGGACATTTTGTCTAAAATACGACCCTCTGTAACGTCAAAACCGTAACTCCGATTTGCATGAAATTTTGAACGTGTGCTCTAGGTGTCAAGGCAACACGAACTACCAAGCGGCAAGTTCGTAGGACAACGGGAAGGTTGTCTAAAACAAAGTTGAAATTGCCGATTTCAGACAATAAGTATAGTAGCGCTGTCAAAATTTTCAAAAATTTTCAAAAAATTCAAAAATTTTTTTTTCCGCAATTTCGATTTTCCATTCACTGGAAGCAAGAATGCTTGGAAAATGGACATTTTTAAGGGAAGGATGGTTGGGGGGAGGGAGGATTGGGCCCCGGGCGCTTGCCAGCGCTATGATGACCGACTGCGTATGAGAGCTAAGTGGACCCCCAGTTACAGGCAAAGCGAAGCTTAGACGGTCCCTGTGACTTGGTGACATAGACACCTGGCGCGACCCCCCGCACACAGGTGTCAGCTCCGCCCCTAAAAAGGGTCGTTTCTTTCAAGGGATGTTGCACGCGATCCACAAGACCGATTTGCATCCAGTTTGTCGCAAAAGACTGCAAATTGGTCCTAGTTTACTGGAAAATACCCGAAAAGTTTGTCAGCAACCCTCTGACCACCCAACCTTTTAATCTCGTATATCCGAATGAACTTGACATGTGGGCAATAGCGATCCTACTATATCTTGCCAGTACCTCATCCCTATATCCAGCCGGAAAATAGCTAGGCTAAATTTAGCTTACTCAATGTGTGTGTGTGTGTTTACTCATTACCTCCCGGTGCTCCTACCCCCTCTACTAATATTACTGGTTAAGTACCAAAAGGCCAGACCAATTCGGAATTTCAGAGCTGGTAGTTGGTACGGTTTGACACAGGAACCGATCGACACAAGTAAACAATCAGAACTCGTTATTTAGGTCACGTGACTGGTTATCAGCCAATCAGGGACCAGTATTTCCTGATTCGGTCGGTTCCTGCTGCTAGGATCCCCCAGGTTAATTCATTCGCCAACTACGAGCTATATAAAAGATGAATTTGTGCAAGTGGGCACTACTTTGAAAATGATTTGTTAATTTTTGAACACTTGCATTTTAACGTGTGAAGCTGCCAGCGGGGGGGGGGGGGGGGTGGCAAGAAATATACAACGAGGGTAGGCTTTTGAGTGTTTGGTCAGGGTCTTTCGATCTTCTCCGTTCCCCGAGGAACAAAGGAGCGATGTCGGCGCGATTCGCTGCCCTTTGTCATGATGAGACTTACTTTGGATCTTCTTCTTCGCCGCGAATAGACACTTATTTGCATACTAGTCGTAAAAGGAAGGATTTAACTTGGTCGAGCTATTGACCTTAATCTCGCATTCTATTCGAGCGGGTAATCCTTCAGTCTACTACCTAGGATATTATTGCGTTGGAGTTTGTTCAAAAATGGGTATTCAAGGCTGTCTTTATGGCTATAACGGGCGAGTTCAGTGGGATGTTGCCTGGAGGTAGAGAGCGGTTTTGGTGTTCCTGCCCCACGGGTGTTTTGATGTTTGTCAATCTGGTCAGACATTTTGTCTTTGGTGGTGGGTGTGGTTCTTAGTTTTTGTTACTCTTGTTCTTCTTAGGAGTAGCTAAAAATGTGGTCTTAGCATGGATTGTAAATTTGTTGCGTATTGTACAAGTGTCGCACACAATTTCAGAGCTGGTAGAATTGGTACGGTTTGACATATTCTTAACATACAGATATTCGTCTCTATGAGTATCACGGGGATTAGGGGGCTCGAATAGATCGCACGGTTAAATTTAGATTTTTTTTGGCCCCGTACCAGTCCGCCCGTAACATTGGCTTTGACGCATTACGTTTCATCGCAATTACACCACAAATAAGGTACATGCGCGTACGCCACATGTGTTTTGTATGTGGTGATGAAAGGGTGGTGAAACGTAATGCGCACAAGCAATGGTACGGGCGACTGTACGGCGACTGGTACGGCGTCTTCATCGGGCCCCCGTAACTATCGACTGCCTATGTCTTTGGTTCTCCGTCAATTACGTGAAACAATTGCACACGACTCGCCCATATCTCAACATATTTCATACCACCATAATACTACATTTCTCTCTGACTCTCTCTGAATTTCAGAGTGGGCTTCGGTACGTTTGACATGATTGCTTCGTTAACCATACATATAATCGTCTTATGAGGATGTCTTTGTCTCTCCGTCTTTGGCTCCCTGGGAGGGGTAGGTTTAGGTCAATTAAGCGAAACAAGAGAGCCACGACTCGACCCAAAGAGCAAAAAAGATGGGAGACAACCAGAAGACAGAAGACGAAGGGCGGCGAGAGGATAGAGCTGCGCTGTAGAATATCGCTAGATATAGAGAAGAGATAGCAGAGAGGAGAGAGAGAGAGAGAGAGATGATATGTCAGATCGATGTATAGATCTCTATAGAGCGATATAGAGATTCTATCTCGCTCTATCTCTAGCTCTCTCTAAGACATCTCCATCTATACTATCGATATATATCTCGTCGCTATCTCAATGAAAATACTATTGGACTTGGCGGTCGCCTCGTGGCCTCTCAGGGGCAGATGCACAGTTGCTCGACAGTCTATTTCTGGCTGCTATTTCTGGCTGCTATTTCTGGCTGCTATTTCTGGCTGCTAAATCTATTTCCGGCTGCAAGCAGCCAGAAATAGGGTCTAGCAGCCAGAAATAGATTTTAACAGCCAGAATTAGATTTTAGCAGCCAGAAACAGATCGTGATCACTAGAGTTCCCCGCCAATTGTCTTGCTATAAACACTCGTATAAACACACATTTAATGTGGGTTGAAATCAAACAGTAAACTAGATAGATATCGATAAAATTCAAATGATGAGGTTGGATTTCCTCGCAGAGGTGATTGCAGTTCGAATGTCAGGTCGCTTGGAGAGCTCCGTTGCTTTCTTGGAAATGCCGGTCCAGGTTGTGGAAGTGAACAGCTCCTCAACTGCGGCAGGAGAAGTGATGATGATTTCACCGGTGTTCTTGGTGAAGTGATTCGGTTTCTGCAGCTAATTAGGTATGGGACACGGGAGACGAATCGGTGAAGTGATTCGGTATCTGCAACTAATTGGGTATGGGATACGGGAGACGAATCGGTGGGGCACCTGTTTTGTTTTACCGGTCCCCTAGCTCCAAACTTGAAATTCAAGCGCTCTCACCACTCACCAACCATCTACCACTCCTATAATACCTGAGGATGAAGACTTAGCGGTTCCTCCTGTCCCTTTCCCTGCAGTCCCTGAATACCTACCACCTCCGCCACCTCCCCTGTCTCCGGCTCCTTTCCTACCTCAACATCCAGCCTGTACTCCGCCTTCACCGTCTCCTCCGCCACTCCATCATCTACCCCGAAAGGGAAGGAAGGGAAGGAACATCACTCCGGAGGAGATCATGGAGACGTACACCGATATCCACAAGGAGGTTCAACAGGGGAAACCACTCAGAGAAGTCCTGCCTGCCAAAGGGATTGCTTGGTAATGAAATTCTCCCTCTGCGCTAGCTATCTTACTAGATTCAAGATTCAAGATTCAAATTAAAAAGTACTTAACAATAATATTATTGTCATATAACTATAAAAAAGTGGGAGTAGGAGGGGTAGAGAGAGGGTTCAGGGGGGTTGAGAGGAGAGGTATGGTGGGCGGTGGTAGTGTGTGTATTATGGGTTGATGATGGTGTGAATTAGGTGAGAGAGATGATGATTGATATGTGAGGGGAAGACATGACCACGAAGGGAGGTTCTGTCTTGATCTGTTAGGCGGTCTCGAGCTGATTTGGTGCGGGTGCATTCATTCAGCATGTGCCACCATCTTGGATGATTGGGTCGAAGAAAGGGAGGGGCACGCAGAAGAGGTATAGACTCGGGTGAGGAGCAATCATCACAGAGGGCGCTCAGATCTGTCAGTTTTGTTATGGCGTCCGGTTTCGATTTTTAGGCGGTGGGTACTCGTTCTTAACTTGATGAAGTCAGGTGCCGTCCTTCTTTCTAGGTAATCCTCAAAGCCATGTCCGGTCTTGACACTGTTGTAGAATTCAAGCTTCCGGTTGCCTGTGGCGAATATCGTCCCATTGGGTCCAAAACCAATCTGAGATACGGGCCTGCACGAGTTGGGAGTTAGGGGAGAAGTGTCTTCTGCGGGTGGTGGGCAGTTGAGTCGAATATCTCGGAGGTCCTTAGGACACTTTGATACCAGGGCAACTGTAGTCGCTTCTGTTCGTTATAGGCCGTGTACGACTAGCTTGCTTTGGTTGTCGAGAGTGTTGCTCATGATACAATAGTCTATTGTGGAAGTCCAGCAGGTGTTTGCTGTTTCTTACGGCCAGGGGGACTCTATCAGTGTCCCCGTAGAGTGGAGGTAGCGGTGGTGTTTTCCGAAGTCCTAGTAGCCATCTCAGAAAGCTGGTTTGACATTTTTCTGTTTGGTCGTCCCAGATGTCCTTCGATGTAGTTTTCACATGCTTCCCGTTTATAGATGTCTGAGAAATCTTGTTTCGTGCAGCCAGATAGCTGATGCATACCCTGCTACAGGTGCTACCAGAGCATCAAATAGTTTTAGGGCCGCTTGCTTGGATATTGATCTGATATCCACTATTCTTTTTATGGCGAAAATGCTCCGCATGCTCTTGATTCTCAGTGTTTTTGGGCTTCTCGTAGGTTACCATTCACCGAGAAAGTCAAACCGAGATATTGATAGGTCTTGGTTGATGGGATGTGTGAGTCGCCGTAGAGAAAGCCGTTGGATTCTTTGAGTTTCCTCCCAGCTTGGTTAAAAGACCATTATAGCCGTTTTTTCGGTGTTAACCGGTAAGATCCCAATCAGAGCAGAACCGGTAGAGGGCAATCGAGGAGTTTTTGTAGACCCTTAGCCGAGGTTGACATAAGTACCAGATCATCAGCCCAGAGCAAGTGAGTCACTAGGGCTGTTCCTAGTGCTACTGGGTCAGATTTTAGGTCTTTATCATTGAGTATTGTGGATAGGTCCAAGAGGAAACACTTGAAAAGCTCTGGACTTGTGACATGCCCTTGTTCTGTACCAATTTGGATGTCAATGAGATCAGAGAGTTTCTGGGTTAGTTTTAGGCGAGCCTTGGAGTTGTTGTACATGTGGTCGAGTACATTGAAGAACTTCCCACGAACTCCAAGGTTTAGCAGTTTTAGGAGAAGGGCGTCTCTGTTGAGGCCATCAAATGCCTTACGAAAGTCGATAAAGCAAGTGTAGAGCCTTCCTTTGTTCTGTATTCCTTTCTGAATGGCAGTATGGAGTGTTAAGAGGTGGTCGCTGGTTTGGGCACCCTTCACAAAGCCTTGTTGGTTGGGCGGGTCCGGGCAGTGAGTCTTCCTGAAGTTCACTAGGCGCTCCAGATAGATGGCGGAGAAGACACGCCCCAGACTGCTCCCTACAGCAATGGCTCGGTAGTTGTTAGGGTCATGTTTGGGCCCTTTTTTGTGGATAGGTGTTATAACCGTAGTGTTCCAAGGGTACACGCCGTGTTCGAGGCATTGGTTATACAGATGGTGTGAGTAGCTGTATCGTGTTGGGACATGCCTCTTTGAGTAGTTCGTTAGGTATTCCATCAATGCCTGGCGATTTGCCCCTTTTTAGATCCTTGATAGCCTTTTCGACATCATTAGTGCATATAGGTTGGTTGAGTGCATTTTCCAGGTCTGATTGCAGATTGATTTTAGTATGGATGTCAGCTTTCCAGGTGTCAGTTTTCTCGTTCTGATTTTTGGAGTAAAGCTGATTGAAGAAGCTGTGGAAGTCGGTCATATGAGAGATGCTGAGTTCCTCTTTTTGATCGAATTGCTGGGACACAATCGAGGAACTGAATTCAGTTCCTCGATTGTGTCCCAGTTCAATGTTTTGGATGAGAGAATTCTGCTGCTCAAGTTTTGCTTGAGCTGGCTCTTCTTGTTCCTCATTGTTCGACGATACAATCGTTTCTGCTGGTGGTAGAGGTCTTTGATCCTGGGGTTAGCAGTTTTCCCCTTGCCCTGGGCTCGTGCAAGGCGGTTGGTTTCAAAGCGTAGGATGTCACACTCTTTATCATACCATTTAGATTTCGTGTATCGTTTTTTGTGCTTCTTTTCCTTGTCTACAGCTGGTTCAGTGCTTTTGAGTTGGCGGCAAGCAGATCTGATATTTTTTGGTTCATGGTGTACACATCATCACGGCAATTGCAGGTTTCCGAATTAACCCAGAGATAGCATCAGAGTCCTTCATTTGCCGTTCTTTGAGTAGCTGGGCGGTAGTGTCTTTCCATTTGGTTCGCCGAGGAGCGTCTGGTAGGTTTAGAAACTTCCTTGGGGCTGTTGCACTTTTCAATGTCGTCTTGGTGTTAAGCGTCACTTCTATTGGGCAGTGGTCCGATAGTGGCAGGAGTGGCCTGACCTTGAGAGATCGGGTGGAGCAGCGAATGCTATCAGAGGCAATGATGTAATCAACAACACTAGCTCCATTGTACGTGTGACAGGTATACTGTCCTGTTAGATCGCCAATTGTACAGCCGTTTAGGATGGTAAGCTCAGCTGATGACAGACAGTCAAGTAGCTTGGCTCCTCTGTCATTGCAGACAGTATCTTTGCTGGTGCGGAGTTGTTTATAAGACGGGTCCTCCGCTGGAGAGAATGTCATCAGAGATGTGTTGAGGCCGGTGGGGGTGGGGATCGTGTTGAGTTCCACTCAATCTAGCGTGCAATGTCACGGCAATAGGATCCGGTTTGCCTTTAGAGAGTAGGAGCAGTTGGCTCGGTCATGGGGAGGGTGGTCCCTCTCCTCAATGGTACTGCCCATCTTTTGTAACTGCTTCGGGTTGGGAGTTCGAGTATACATTAGATGGTGAGGTCCTTCCCTGCCCGGCTGATTTGCAGGGAAAGCCTAGTTATGAGAAGGTACTCGTGGTCAGTGTGATTAGTTTAGTGTGTGCTGCTATAGTTGAGTGGCGCTCGATGGTTAGTCCGCCAGATCGTGGGTTGGGCACGGTTGTCTTGTTTGTGGCAGATGTAGCGTCAACTTCAACAGATCCCTTTGATTTCTTGTAGCAGGAAATACGTGGGAACACACAGTATGGGCGAGGAATCATGACAGTGGGTTTTTTGCGGCCCAAAGATGACGTCTTCTGATTCCGTGAATGTTCCAGGAAACGATGTGGAGCGGCGCAACTGTTTGCCTTCGGGTATGTAACATTGAGAAATTAATCTTCATTGTGAGTTCTTCTTTAGTGTTAGGATTGGTCATTCTGTTTAGCCCTAATCTGAGATTTAGCCAGAGTTTTTCACCACAATGTCCGGTTGGTATACTTTCTATCCCACTGTCTTGTTGCAACTTGGTTGTAGTGAGTTAACCTATTTGGCAGTTGTTTATTGTGAATACCCGAGTAGGGAAGGGCTGGGGTTTTGCCTGAGTTCTGTGAAGAATCTGCTAATTTGTAGGTTCCAGGTTTTTGATGCTGGCATCGAGAGATGGGAGTTTGGGAGCCGGTATCGGTAGAGATACGCAGCTCTTAGAGGGGGTTTGTTTTGTAGTAGCCCTTTTTACCACAGAATTAGTATTTCTTATACTCAGCTGAAATAGGTTGCTGTTCTTTTAAGTTTTTTAAGGATGTTTCCCTCCTTGGCCTACGTGAAGGACGTATGGCAAGGGCGACGCGCAGATGTCCCGGATAGCTTTTCGGAGGGAGTTCACTGGGATTTGAGGGTTCAGTCTTGGCCTCCTATAGTGATGTTAATTGTGGTGCTTTCAGATGTCAGAAAGATTTGAGAACAGCGCTGTCCTATCATGGGTCCATTTCACGCGCCGTTGGGATAAGAGCATTTGGTTTTGCTTGGAGGCGAGGTCTCCATTGCAGTTGTGGGTTCCTCTCTGAGTGGGTGGTTGGTGCGATGGGGCTGCCTCATGTGGGGACTGGATGGTTTTGTTTGGAGTGGGGTGCCAGAGATGTTGTGCTTTGATGCTGTCGAGTAGAGCCCTGCCTCCTCCGTGGAGTTGTCGGATGGGGGGTTGATTAGGTAGGTCGGTAGTTATTGTGGAGGTCCTTGGGTGAATTTCAAGGGCTGGGTTCAGGTTGTTCGTGGTGGTTGAAGTTATGGATCAACGTTGCTGATTCTGTAAAGAGTTTTTGCTGTCTTCCACTGACTCTGGAGGGTTCGATTCGTTTCTGCTCTCTTAGGAGCAGTTCTTGATTCCTGTTGTCGCTGGCGACATTTTGCCGCGGGGGGGGGAACCATCGGTCCATCTTTCTTTCCAGTGAGAGGAAGTCTTCTCCATTAGCTTGATTATGATATCTTTAGAGGATTCAGGCTGAGCGGGTTGTTTGGCACATCTTCCTGTCTGTTCCCATTGGTGGTTCTGGGATTCTCCAACCGTTATGTGATCGTCGGGCCTAATCTTCTGCTGTTTTACTGGAAGATTTCTTAAGTTTTGCCCGGAGACTTTCTTAGTTCACCGTTGAGGTTTTCTTTAGGAGGAACGGTTTTTGGCTAGCTGTATTGTGGGGTGGAGTCGAGAGGGGGTAGTATGGTTCCGGCTCGTAGAACGTTTGTGAGATTAGGAGGGGGATGTTAGATCAGAATCTTGCACCATGTTGACCAGCTAGTAGTTCTTTTGAAGGCCACCGTGTGACACTTGACGCAATTCAAGTCGGTCTAGTTCCAAGTTTACGGCGGTTGATGTCAACCTGTTCCAGCATGGATCGGGCCAAAACTGAGCGGGGCCATAGTTCTTCAAGATGAGTCTAGGTCTTTGAGAAGGAGCATCCTTGCTATGAGTACGTCAGTGAAGGTGTGGTCGGCTGCTTCGCAGAGTCTTCTTGAGGGTTTTCTTGTGGTCCGACGTGATTTAGGATTTGTCGCCAGTTCATTTTTTGATGAGTTTGCTGCGCGGGTTCAAAGATAATTGGTTAGGCGAGTCCGGTGTTGCCAAATTCGACTTGTTTCAGACTGGATCTCTTTTGTGGTTTGTGGACCGGTTGCGCCATCTGGATCTTTTTCTTCGGGGCGATGGGTTAACCGGGGTCTCTGGTTGGGGATCGTTCGTTTCGTCAGATTGCTTGGCAGTGAGTTCTCTTGCCGCGGGTCTGTTGTGTGGCTGAATGGATTCCTGGATTCCACAGCGGGTGGATGGGACTTTGTATTGGAGTTCTGAATGTGGGGGGGGACTATCCAGTAGTGGAATAAGTCAAGGGAATTTTCAGAGGAGGGGAGCTAGTGTAACCTGACAGAGCTCCTGTGTGTCGGTTGATGAATTAGAGCACTGATTTGTCGAGGGAGCGTCCACTATATTGTATTTTGATTTTGTATTTCGATACAGTCTGTCGATCTTCCGATATGAGACGATTGTCAAGACATCATTTGCAGTGACGAATTTGACTTCATTTCCCTGCTGTAGGTGGAGATGATTGTCAGATTGTTCCAGATCCATCGCCGGGGATGTCTGGGTAGATTGATTGACGTGTGTTGAGGAAGTGCGGATATAAGGTCCTTGTATATTTTCGGACAATCATTACTGGCTGTTCGTATGTTTAGTTTGCACTTCGAGAGATTTTCCTACAAAAGTAATGTTTTATCCTACCAACATTTTGCATCCCGACGCCTTTGGGCCCCGGTTCATCCAAACCAATTTGATTGGTTTTTGGTACTAGTTTCTCTTCTTTTTGGTATGATGTTTCTCTTTTTTGGTAAATCTGCTGCATATATGTACTTCGATCTTTTTACGTCAAACACCAATTCAAAGTTTCTAGTATTAGCCATACAGCGAATGATTGTATTAAATCATAAATATGTGCATAACTTAAGAAGGGTGCGAGATACGACTTTTTGTTCGGGGAACGACCCCCCATAAATCGACGTTTCCGGTTCGGATAAGCTATAAAAGAAGTCTCTCCGACCACCCAGTCTGGAGATAGGTGGGAAATGCATACTTAATTAGGGCATAATTAGGTCTTAATTAAGGTTGTATGAAACGAAAAATATCCTATTACACGCACCCTATCGAGGACTATGACTCCACAAAATTTCAACTTGATAGCTTTAACCGTTTTCAAGAGCTAAGCTCCCGGGATTTTGGTGGTATATATATCTATCTATCTATATATAGACGACACTTTTATACCCGAATTTGACACCCCTACCGTTTCAGCATCTTAGCTTCAATCAGTCTATAAACTTGGATTCCAGCAGTGATAGTAAAAGGAAAGCTGGATACCAAGTTTCATAACTCTAGTTCAACTGCATGCTTGTGTAATTTGATCCTGAAATCCGGTCTCGTCGCGTTCGTATGGTACTGCACTGTAGAAGTGAAAGGGAGAGTGTGCACTTTAGAGGCTTCTTTCCCCTAGTGTACCTACTTCAAGCACACTCATTCTCTCTCTCTAGCTTCGGGGCCTGTCGGCCCCTCGCATTTTTCTTTCTTTCTTGGAAAGGGGGGGGGGTGGATGGGCCCCGGGGCACTTGCCAGTGCAGTGATGTGCTATCAGTAACAACACCGCATCTCTCCCCTTCTAGCAGAGCTGAAATGGCCTTGTTGTGTGCTACACTTATCTGGTTGGTATATATCACATCACATACAAATGCAGCTGAAGAACCAACTACTGATACTACAAAGATGGCTGATAACCATATTATATATGGACGTGCGGCTGAAAACTCAACGAGTACCAATAACACCACTGCTGACTATTTGCCAAGCAATCCTATGTCCAACTGTACAACTGTTGAAGTCAATGGATACCTATACACGAACAGTGCGGAGAAAACGGGGAATGGAAATTCAAATGTCCCTGGTCGGATAAACTTTACACCGTAAGATTATCTAGATTTAATAGTTTATATCGTAGCAGTTGTTATTGGTTTACAGTTACCCACCGGTGTCAAGATGATCCAGGAATATATCAGGCATGTGGGCACGGTGGGTGTTCGGTGTCCAGGGAGCTGAACGGAACAACTCTCCTTTGTGGAACGTACATGTGCCATCACTATAATGGTATCTTTGCTTCTGGAAACTCCATTGAAAAACAATCTCGCTGCAAAGAATCTTACAAGTGTGACAGAGACTTGAACATGGTTAACTGCAACAGCAGGAGTGTTGAATCTGACTACATAAATCATGATATTGGCGTTTGTGAGGGTAAGTCGTACTGTAACGGTGTTCACTATGGTGTACATTGTGGGGACAAATGGGTGCCTCCTCACAGGATGTGTGATGGCCAGGATGATTGTCTCAATGGAGAAGATGAAGTAGGGTGCTACAATTGGACCATACCACTCGACCATACCACATGTTATAGTTTGAGGAGTCATCGATTTATCAAGATTCAACAAAGTATGCGGTGCTTCCGGCAGAACCAACAAATATGTGTATCTAGGTTCGAACAGGAACAGACCAACTGCAGTGATCCTGATAGAGTCGCGGTGCAGTGTCTGTCAGAGGGATACCCAACAAACATCTCCATCTGGGGATACTGCACAGGCATCAGAACTTACGGTCTTTGTGATGATAACTACCATAATGCGTGTTTTGAAGCTGAGCCGGGCTGTGAAATCCACAAGGGACAAAGGTGTGATGGACACGTTGATTGTAACTCTGGTATAGACGAAACCTACTGCAATCTCACTACCATTAGTTGTTTTCGAAGATTCCAGTCACAGCACGTGGGAAAGAATATCTCTCTACCAATACCGTTAGAATGGGTAATGGATGGGCAGAAGGACTGTATCGATGGTGCAGATGAATTGCAGTGGAAAAAGTGTGGCTCGGATTATTTTACCTACCACGAAGACCCCAAGTCAGACTGTGAATGGGTTCTGTTGTGCCCGTCAGAAAGAAAATCCATACGACTTTCGGAACTTTGTGACAAGATTCCCACCTGTCTCTTTGAGAATAATCTTTGTGCTGCTGTCATCGATTCGGGTATGAACGATGTTAATAACACCTCTCCAAAATACAACGGACTGAAAATACTGCCTCATTGCCTCTCTAAAGGAAACGAGACATTTTCCAACTGCTCGATCAGAGAACACAAGTCCGGATTCGTACCAACAGTTCTTAATGTAACGAAGCCTACAATGGTTATTCTGCCAAATGAAAAAATCAGCTGTCTAAATCTGTTCGGAGAGAACTATGTCTACGCCGCATGCAACAACATTTGTCTGGATGCCGACTGCCCACTGATCGATGTACCTGGAGACACTTGCGACAACCGTAGCGACAGTGTCCAGGCCCTCACTTGGGATAACACAGTTACAACTTTACTGAAAATCGCAAACAGTTCATCGTATGACCAACAGATTTTTCCCTGTGTCAACAACAAGTGTGTGCAGTACCATCAAGTATGTGACCTTAAAGACGACTGTGGGGATGGTTCTGACGAGAACAATTGTGAAAATAATTTCAAGTGTAGCTCGAGTGATACTTATCTGAACTTGTCACAAGTGTGCAATGGAGTAGTAAGTTGTGGAGATTACTCGGATGAGTGCCAGCCTGAATGCCCACCAAACCACTTTTATATCTTCGCTAACGATAACCTCAGGATAGGAAGCTACATCATGGGAACCATGTCGACAGTGCTGAACACAGTTTCTCTAGTAAGATCTGGTTTGAAACTAACCCACCAAGAAACATATGAAATGTTCCTGAACCAACTTGGTATAATGTTGGTTAACCTTGGAGACTTTTGCTTAGGACTTTATCTCATTGGCGTGTCCTACTTTGACCAGCTCCACAAGATGTCTGGAGAATATTGTCAGAAACGTTACGAATGGTACAGTTCTACGCAGTGCTCTTTTCTTGGAGTTCTCAGCACCACTGGATCTCAACTGTCACTCTTCGCAATGACAATGTTGGCAATAAGTAGAGTCACCACAGTGGGAAGAATGGTCCTTCACGACTGTGGAACCTGTACATCTGCGGTGAAATTAGGAATCCTAGCAGGAGGGCCAATACTCGCAAGTCTGATGGTTGCATTAACGCCAATATTACCGAACTTTGAAGACTACTTCGTTAACGGCTTGTATTATGAAAACTCGCCGTTGTTTTTGGGAACGATCGATAAGCCACGGCACTTTGCAGCTTTTAAAGTTTATTTCGGCGAAAACTCCAGTTCTTGGAGTAATGAGTCATCTTGGGAAGAGATAAGATCGGCTGTTGCTAAAATGTTTTTAAGGGACTCTAAATCTGAAGGTAAATATAGAAAATCTGAATTATTTCATCAGGCACATTCCAAATCCCTAGATATAGCGTATACAGCAGACAGTTGACTATCACAATATGATTATTTTCCTTGTCGATTTATAAAAACATGTAACATATCACCTAATTTCAGAGGTAAGACTGAGAGGAGAAACCGTTCACTTCTATGGTAACGATGGTGTTTGCATTTTCAAATACTTGGTAAGGACAGATGATCCCCAGTGGATGTTCTCGAGCTCTGTCCTGCTGATAAACTTTCTTTGTTTCATCTTCATCGCAATAAGTTACACTCTCATCGACTACAGAACGAGCAGGTCGGGTAGAAACGCCGGCCGTACTGATAGAAACTCTCGGGAACTCCATACTAAAATATTTGCCATCATCGTAACAGATTTCTTTTGCTGGATCCCTTTGGGAATAGTGGCATTCCTACATCTAGCAGAAGAGATCGATGCCACGAGCTGGTATCCATTTTTCTCAATCGTGATTCTCCCGATAAACTCGGTCATCAATCCCTTCCTGTACGAGTCACACTTCTACTTGGGCATTGCTAAATCGTCCATCGCGTTCTTGGTAGGTTCTGTGAGGAGAATGTGGCTCATCTGCCCCACTCTGAAGACTACTGCAGCACCACTTGTTAAAGTCAAAGAAGAAGAGATAGAGGAGATAGCGGAAAGTAGCCTATAAAACATTGTTGAAAAAGGGCTCAACAAATAGGATTTTCGTACAACCATGTACAGACAGTAAACACGTGGTTGATTTGTATCTTATTCTTTGTTGCTAGAAAACTATTAGTATAATTAGTAGAAATATACTTATGTGTAAAAGACAATTATAGTCAATTATCGGTCTAAATTAGGGTCTAAATGATCTGAAATGAGTTGTGCATGGCATAGTGTGTGATTTTGATATCTTACTCTTTATTATCATAATCGGCAAAATGTAACTGGGTGTTTGATATTATAGCAAAGATTTGTTGTGAGAAGTTTAGTTTAAAAAATTAAAAAATGGTAATAAATAGTATTTCTTTGATTACATGATTCTATAATTGTGAATGCAGACGATCTCCCAACGGACAATATATCATTGCAGTATGCTGTTATTTCAACAAAAAAAAATTTATTATCACTGTGCCGATGATTATATATTATAGGGTCAATAATAAAGTCGATAATTACATACTGCATCGACCCCTCCCAATTGTTCCAGTTTTTGTCACATCTGTTTTGAGCCTCAACACGACCTCTAAACAGGTGTTACTTTTCTACTTGCTTACTTCTGGTTACTTCTGATGATTCGCCGCCGTTTATACTCCGACCGGGGTATCGCTTGCTTGCAACTCCCCGTCGTTCAATCTCATGTCTAGTATAGAGTTCCTGGAGCTTCGTACATATCCCGTAACTGGGGGACAGTCCGAAAACGTTTGCATGCATCTGAGCAATCTGGATACTAACTGTTCTCATTATATATTATGGTGTAATCATCATTTGAAATGTTGCTGATCATAACAAAAACCGAACTTTTTTTGACTTGGGATAAATCATGGGTGTCAAAAGTTAGCTCTAGGTCCCCTCGGTATTACTTATATTGTGTCAGACCATTGGCGGAGCGCACGAGTACTGTGGTCATACAATCATACACATTTTGTATTACAAAAGACGCAGGAAAGAAAGAGAGAAATAGAGAGAAAAAAAAAAGAGAGAGAGAGAGAGAGAGAGAGAGAGAGAGAGAGAGAGAGAGAGAAAGAGAGAGAGAGAAGTAGTATTCTGTATTATGGTGGTATAATATATGTTGAGATGTGGGCGAGTCGTGGCTATATTGTTTCGCGTAATTGAACCTAAACCTCCGGGGAGACAAAGACGGAGAGACAAAGACATACTCACAAAGACGAATATATGGATGTTAAGAATATGTCAAACCGTACCAGCGATTTGAAATTCCGAATTGGTCTGGCCTTTTGGTACTTCCAGCAGGTTTAAAACTTAAAAAAATTCCTGATCCTGTTAGTAAAACTAACAAATTTTATCAACGTAAAAAAAATAAATATCAATGTGTAATACATATCAAATAACTGTTTTGTGCAGCTGAAAAACGGCTACTGCAATGATATTTCATGCCGTCGGAAGATCATTATTGCATTATAAAGTCATATTATCACAGAATTCCCCCCCCCCCAAACGTTTTTCACAGTTTTTCTCGCGTCCTCACCCTGTGCCCCCTCTCCTTTCACTACACACACTCTTTTTAGTAGATTTTATCAAGGACTGGGTTCCTCCACCTCCTCCTCTCCGACAGCTGGTACAAGTTCCCCGGGAAGTAGATCGAGATTCCGTTGTAGTACCTTCATCTTGCACCTGCATAGAAAAATAATAAGTGGATCCCAAGTTTGTTTGCCGCCTAAAACACTCAATTAACCCAATTTAATACGGGGCACGTTACTAAACTTCTGGTGACGTGATCCGATTTGAGCGGGCTACTCAGGGCTAGTGTTTTATGGCTTGCTTTAAATACCTGGCTAACAGGTGATATGATGGTGTTGTGAAGGTTCAGATCACACGTTGAACAGAGACCCCTTTTTAACCAAAACACCATCTTTCCACAGTCCATACACTTCCGTTTCTCACTGTACACCTAGAATAATGTGACATGGTTACCATGGTCACTATACACCTAGAATAATGTGACATGGTTACCATGGTCACTGTACACCTAGAATAATGTGACAACAATTAGAGTTATATAACAGCTACATAATTAATTAAGTAACCATTTAACCAACTTTAAGATTTGGTTGATGTAACCAACTACATACAGTATTTAAGATTTGGAAAACCCTATTTCACCTGCTTGGTTTTCCTGGCCTTTTTCGTCACCGGCTTTTCAGGATTCTCCACCGAAAGTACCAACATTTTCCTGTAAATCTGTCTGGCTCTCCTCAAGTACTCTTCTCGTCTCCTCGCGGCTTCATGGTTGTCATGGTTACTAAGGAGTTGTTCATGGTTGCCATGGTTACCATGGAGTTGAAGTGCTTCTTTACAGAGACTAGCTGCTTTAGTAAAACAGGCCAGGGTCAGAGCAATCTCTCCTTGTTTCTCGAATTGTCCTGCTTGTGATTCGTATTGTGTGGATTCCAGTAATAACGCCCTGACACCTGAAAATATTTTTTACTTAAAGTTACCTTGCAAGGGGATGGTTCAAAACCGAACAGTATAAATAAACTAATGACTGAAAACAACTTGAAATACTGGTTTTTAATTTTACACAAACACCCACTTTTTGAATGGTCGATGGCAGCAGATCCTAGTTTGTTGAGGGTACAAGGACTCTTCACAAACTTTCTAATCTCCACCAAGTTGCTGGCACACTTATTTGCATCTGAAAACCGAGGATTAGGAGCTGATATTTACTAATTTAGGGATAAACAGACAGAGATTTACTAATTTAGGGATAAACAGATACAGTCGGACCCCGATTTACTGGAATGTTCGGGGGAAAGGGTTTTGCTCAGTAAATCGGGGTGTCCGGTATGTCGGGGTCAAATACTGTCAAATACTGCTAATTTCCTAATTCGGGGGAAGATTATCCTCCCGGTCCGGTAAATGTACACATTTCTCAGTTAATTATTGTGACTCCAAAAATTTAACCCAACCCCAATTCTAGGCTGCCTGATGACGCCAGACACCCCGTTTCGGTTCTCAGATCTGGGCCGCCAGACAGATCCCAAAAATCGAGCTACTCACTAGTTTGTGTGTTTGGTTGTAACTGATACGATGCCGTTACATTACAAAGTAGGACCATGCTTTCACTAAGTGTAGCTGTAGTTTGGCAAGTGAATAATAGTACCTACGTTCAGGTCCAAAAATGTAAATTTAAAGAGATTCCACAAGAGTCAGAAAATATGATCCTATACATAACAGCTGTGGTAGCACAATCAGTACAAATGATATCACTATGCTCTGGTAGGTAGGCTGGATAAGCACTTTGATTCGAGAAATCTCCAGTGTTATTTTAAAATTTTATAAATTTTAATAAAAGTTAAAACAGGTGTTTGGGGCATCCCATGATGCCGAATTGGTTTATGCATTGTATCTACATGTCTTCAGCTGTAGAGAGATGTTTCCATGGATCAGTGGGAAATGACGAAAGACAAATTGAGCAGTAAATTTTCTATAAAAACCCATGCCCTGGTGGTTTAAAATCTTAAAAAATAGATAGGCTTTGGACATTGCCCTTTTTTAACCTACAAAACTTTGTTATTCAACAACAAACAAAACTCATATTCTTCTAAAAAAGTGGAACATTTTCTTGTTTTGGAAACCATGTCAAAACACCAAAAGCAAAATATTGATTGTTTAAAAATAAACAAACCAGTAGCAAATTCCAAAATTTTTTGTGGAAATGTCCGATAAACCGTGGCACAAGCAAAAAAACAAAAAAAAACTTGAAAAAAAGAAAACCCCCGGGGTACTGACTCTGGGTCCTAGACACTTAACTAATCGACCATATTTTAAAAACGGAAGGCGGGTTAGGAAAGGGCCCTCAACGCAATGGGAAATGACGGTGAAAATAATAAAATGATTTGGGGGAGAGGTTTTAGAAGGGGGTCCTTTTTTGAATTATGATCGTGCCTAACGCTTTGGGCAAGAGAGGAGCAAAAATTAATGAAGGAAAGGCATGGCGGTAAAAAAACAAAGTTTTCAGAGCCCCGTGGCGTGAATAATTTTGGCACATATATTTTCTAAGGGGGGAAACTAGGGAAGAAAACCCCAAAGGCCGGAGCCAAAGGGGGAGCGAATCAACGGCCATGAAAACGGGAGAGGATAAGGAAAAAGGGGGATGGGGCCCGGGGGGGGGGGGCCCCCCCGGAGAACCCGGGGGGAAAAAACCAAAAAAGTACAAAAAAAAAGGAGGGAAAAAAAACCCGGAAGAAAAAAACCCCACCAAAACCAAAGCGAACAAACCAGAATTTTAAAGACAATTTTTTAAAGATTTTCTTAAGTGGAAAAAGGGGAAGAAAAAAACAAAAAGGGGGACAAGCAAGGCAACAACAAAAGTACTTACAAAAAACAAAATTGGATCACTTATAGTAAAATTATTGCACTCAGATTATTGATACAAACACCGCCGCGACGTCAGAACTTCAAAGTTTTTAAAAAAATTAAATGGGAACAAATTTGGGAAAGGAGACATGTTCTGATATACAAACGCGACTTATAAGGAACAAACAAAAAAAAGGGGAAAAAAATTCAGTAATGTTCGATAATGGGAAAAATGGGTAAAAAGTGTGGATATACGTAGGATAAGAAGCACGACCCCCAAAGGTTAAGCAAGGGGAGACCACCAGCGAAGGAAAGCGGGTAGACCAACAACCAAGGGGCAAACAACAACGACGGCGCAAGACAAGAGCAAGGAAGCAGAGATCATAGAGAGCAGAGAGAAAAGAAGAAGGGAGAAGCAGAGCAAGAGATTTAAAACAATTGGTCACTATATTATGCAGATCATGGTAAGAGACCGCGGGGGGAAAAGTTAACAAGAGAACTGAGAAAAGCGTATGGATTGCTAGAAGAGCGTGCGAGAGGCGAGGGGGGAGCGAGAGGAGAGAGAGAGTGGAGAGAGAGAGAGAAGACGAGAGCTGAGATAGAGAGAGTGACAGAGGAGAGAGAGGAGAGAGCAGAGCGAGCAGAGAGACACGAGAAGAGAGCTCTCTCATACTGCTCTCCTCTCTCTCTCTCTCTCTCTCTCTCTCTCTCTCTCTCTCTCTCTCTCTCTCTATTTCTTGAAAACTCCAAGCCAGCTAGCACGTGCTAGTCGTTAAAGTGGCCTCACCATACCACCACACTGCAACTATATATATATCAGCTGTCCAATTAAGTCATTATTTCAACATGTAGATCATATCAGTGATCATTTATGACCTTGATGAGTAAGGGGTGATTTTATTTAAATAGAACCTTCTGATCCCATAACGATGAAAATGATGAAAGATATCATATAGAGAAGCTTAGCTTGAGATACATGTACCATATGTTCATATGAACAGAAGGAGCAACCATGATACCTCTAATTTTATCTTACATGTTATCTTAAGCTAACCGTAACTGCAAAACAAATAGTAAACTGCTCTAACAAATCTTATTTTATCTGCAATGAGATAGCTATAATAAATGTCGAGTGAAACGAAGAATATACGGCAAAAACAAAAGCTTGGAACAAAACATGAAAAATTCAAAAGAAAGGTGTACCAGCAGTTTTTATATTGAACCAAAAGAGAAAGAGAAAGAGAGGGAGAGAAGTGTAGAAAAGAAAGAGAGAAAGAGAGAGAGAGAGAAAGAGAGAAAGAGAGAGAGAGAAAGAGAGAAAGAGATAGGAAGATAGAAAGAGACTACAAAGATAATCTCGGCTCTGATATACTAATTGTTTATGACTAATAGGTCTCTATAACATTACATAACTATATAGGTCTTCCCCAATTACGGTTTAATGAGGTAATACGGCGATCAGCCACGCACCACTTTACATGTTATAGAACTCGTACCACGTTATACTTTCAGATATAGATCAGAGGACTAACTTGTATATATTATACTAACTTCTATATATTATATTACTTCTATATATTATATTACTTCTATATATTATATTACTCATATTCGATACACATATATGATAGATGCAGCAATCATATTAATCAAATCGTCAAGGTAAATCAACGAAACATTTGTTGCATTGCTATTATAATAATGATAATAATAATAACTTGTACATCCAGGAGACCGTACGTGGTTACATTAATTAGCCACAGAATTGTGTTGTTCAATGTTTAGGAATTAAATATAGCTCTTTAGAAATATTATGGGGGTAATTTTTCTTCTTGAAAATTTTATATTTAATCCAAATTAAAACAAATTAATCAATACTATTAAAGGTTGACAAGATACCTAAAACGTTTCGGCTATCGTATTTTTTCGTTTTATCATTAATTTTAAGCATTTTTTCAGAATTTTTTATCGTCTAAAATAGGGGGTCTACAGCTGATATCTCCGGTTCCTGATGAGATACAGAAACCGTTTTGGTAGCGTTGGAAAGATCTTATTAAGACCAATCCAATGTTATCTTTTAAAAAAGCTTTTGAGGAACCGGAAACGTCAATTTTGATTTGCGAGACGCAGTGAGTGTGCCAGTGCAGCTGACCCCTTATGGTAGACCCCTTATTTGGATTATTTTCTACGACGACAAGAAAATCTTAAAAAAATGCTTAAAATAAATGATAAATCGAAAAAATGTGATACAATATGAAAAGTTTTAGGTATCTTGTCAACGAGCTGTCTGGCGCCGCCGACCCCATCTTTTGAGTATCAAATTGGGATATGGGCGCCGCCATACAGTCAACGAGAGAGATAACATTTTAATGAAAAATACCTTTTAACAGAAGACATTCATTCCATATCATCTCACTGGCGTACTCTGTTAGAGCCAGTTTCCTCGTACAATTCTGGGAATTTCTTTTTTTCTGCTGTTCCACAACGAGCCGAGTTTTGGGGATTCGGACTCTAATTATCGGCATCGTACTTAGTCTACTAAATAAGAGAGAGAACTAATGAACTTGGGGTATGTATCTAGATACGATCGTAACTGTAACTGTGCATTGAAATACAGGGCAAGTGACAACTGTAAAAGCTTGCAATGATAACGAGGTCAAAATCTAAGAGATGGACAAAACAAGATTCTGATCAGCATATATCAGTCTTTGCAGGGGTGAATTCAATTTTTGGTTTATTGGCCGAGATCCAGGTGGAAGAAGCACCGGAAATCCGCTGATATTATATCAACAATATAAGTAATGATCTCATCTACTGCAGATAGATACGGTATCGCCATTAATAATGGTCCATTATATCGAAATGTCACGTACTATTTTGTCAATATATTGTATGTGATATTTCATTGCGCAGATCAGTGACAGCTGCCTATAGGATGATATCTGTCAAGTAAAATAAGTGAAATGTATGAGTAATGGAAGTCGATTATATTGCACTAAAAGATACTATCTCATCCCAAATTAGCACACTCTTACGAGATCCTATATCTACTATATATATATCTACTACTAATATATAGTAGTTACTCACAGACAGGACCTCGATGTATCTCACTGATCTCTGTTAGCTCATGAATGAAGTCATGTGTGTATAAGCAAGTGCATGATTCCATGACAAACCAGCACTAACAATTTATTACATCAGTCATCAACATGTGTTGGACTAATTGGCAGGATCATATTGTTTTGAATAGAAGGAATTCTGTACGGGAAGTTAATTTCTCAGACTTTTTTTTTGGTTTTTCAGACTAGTTAGCTAAGCGGTCCCAGAGACTATTTTGCAGGGAAACAAAACAAAGAATTGCAAATACCAAAATCCGAAATACAAAGATGATAAGATAGACATTTTATAAAAGGAGCCTATAGCCTTTCTCGATTTATCTCTCTCCTCTCTCTCCCCTCTCTCTAAGTGGATCGTACGACAAGTTGATCGGTGGCATCAGTGTCACGACACCATTGTTGCCACTTGAGAGAGAGAGAGAGAGAGAGAGAGAGAGAGAGAGAGAGAGAGAGAGAGAGAGAGAGAGAGGGGGAGAGAGAGAGAGAGAGAGAGAAACCAGGTCTGTGAGATATAAGGAAGCATTAGGGGATGTGTTAAGTAGTATAATATCACAGCTCGCCTCCGATTGAACCACTGCATTTGGTGTCAGGATCTATAATACAGTAAACAAGATGCCAACCTAGGCGGTGGTCAATGACCACTGGTCATTGGTAATGAAATTACCCAGCTCCGCGTTATGATGGCTCATCTATATATGCAATAAAATAACAGGGGTGACTTCTTAACCTATAGCCAGTGGTCACCTGTCAATTGTCATTACAGCTACAACGAAAGAAGGTACTCCTCCATAGAAGCATATAGGGTGAGGGCACGCATGTAGGTTGGGGGCACTGAATCTAGGACAGCTGATAAATTATTGGACATAGACAATACTAAACGGTCAATTTAGCTTTTGTTACGGCTAAATAAGTTTCTCTCTCTCTCTCTCTCTCTCTCTCTCTCTCTCTCTCTCTCTCTCTCTCTCTCTCTCTCTCTCTCTCTCTCTCTCTCTCTCTACCCTATATTTTGGCTAGCCGAAGAAAGGCTAAATAATTATGTTATAGAGCGGGGACAACAATAGCTGAGCCCTAATTATGAAATATTCTTAGCTTCATTTTAGCTTCAACGGGTCTCATCATGAAATAAAAGTACAGGAAGCTTCCTAAACAACAATATTTCACTAAAACTGACAACAAACTGAAAATTAATGTTGTATTATTTTCGCGCACCATTTTGACGGTCTCGTTGGATGGCAATTAAAATTTTAGTTTTAATTTTGCTGACCCTTGGGGAAAATGATATGTGTCGCACATGGTTTTATCGTCCTAAACAAACTACATAATAGGCGTGCTAACATAACTTACACGGGGGATTACGGGGGCTCGAATAGATCGCCCGTATAGATCGCCCGTACCAGTCGCCCGTACATTTGCTTTGCGCATTACGTTTCATCGCACTTTCACCACAAATAAGGTACATGCGCGTTACGCGCATGTGTTTTGTTGTGGTGAAAGTGTGGTGAAACGTAATGCGCAAAGCAAATGTACGGGCGACTGGTACGGGCGTCTCATCATATCCGGGCCCCCTTAATCCGCTGCCTAACTCTTAGCTATAATTTGAAGACCGGCAGATGTCCACCCTTTAACAAGTGCAAATGTCCTACACAGCTATATCAACAATATATATTAGAGCGCGTCTTCATCAATTTTAAATTTTCTCACGGACAATATATAACGAATAGTGTGAGCAGCGTCGACAGTTATATAAATAACCACGTTTTATGATTTAATACGTTAATTAGGCATTTATTATAGTCCTAATTAGTAATGGGCGACTCCGGCATGGCAACACGGTGATGATCCTAGTCCACAGTTGTGTTCCGTCCGGATTCCTCTTGATGATTAATTTGTAAACATGTCTCTATAAAGACATGTCTCCATAAAGACATGTCTCCATTTGTAGACATCATGTCTCCATTTGTAGACATCATGTCTCCATAAAGCTCTGACCAGCTCATTAAATTGATAAAACCAATAATTTGTCAGCCATATCACATGCAAACTCGATAACTCACACTATAAGGGTCACCACACACCAAAGTTAAAATTAAAATTAAAATTTTGATTTTAAACCCGCACACACCAGCGGCCGTTAAAATTTCTCTCCCCATTCTAAAAGTAACAATCTCACGCACGATTTTGACGGTCGCGTTGGATGACAAAATTTTAACACGCCGTTAAAATCGTGCGCGAGATTGTTACTTTTAGAATGGGGGAGAGAAATTTTAACGGCCGCTGGTGTGTGCGGGTTTAAAATTAAAATTTTAATTTTAATTTTAACTTTAAAATTTTAATTTTAATTTTAACTTTGGTGTGTGGTGACCCTAACAACCAAATATTAAAGATGTAGTACAGCCAGACCCGTTAAATCGGGGTCTGACCGTATAAGACATAAAATGCTGTCAAGAAGTGTATATGTAAAAACATGTTGGTATAGTTTTCATGAGTTTTCTGCTGATGCGAATGCTAAAATAAATTAAATGATAACAACGTGCTTGCGGGAACCGACCGACACAAGTAAACAACCAATCAGAGCTCGTTATTTAGGTCATGTGACTGGTTATCAGCCAATCAGGGACCAGTATTTCCTGATTCGGTCGGTTCCTGCAATGTGCTATAATATGCCAAGGATTATACATATTACACATCAAGCTGATTACAATAATGGGACGATGCACATGTGTTTCTACCTTTGTTAAGTATAGGATAGGTTCCTTGCTTTCCTGAAAATTAATTAAATATTAATTTGTTAATTATTAATTAGTTTTGTATTTTGTAAACTTTAAGGCGATCAAATTTTAAATGACTTTTGCTTGGATACCCGAGATTTCAATTTAACACATATTTTAGATGTTGTTAGAATAAATGAAAAGGATCGGTTTTATAATGTGTTATGTGAGGCTTAAAGATTCCCTAACTATTAGTTACCATGGTTACTAATAGTTACCATGGTTACTATGTACTTGTTACCCTGGTTACTAATAGTGATATTATTCTGGTTACTAATAGTGATAGTACACGCAAGTAAAACACCAGAAGAAGAAGATCACACGAAAGATTTCAAACAAATCCAAAACTCAGAAAGAGTGTTTCAGATAAAAAAGATAAAATGAAGAAATCAAAAGTGTTTCTTACGGACTGTTTTTCCACCCTGGCCCAGCTCTGCAATGGAGAGAAATCGGGATGGTTCAATTAATGAATTGTGTGAAAAGTATTGGAAAGTAGCTTTATATAACAAGATTAATTGTATTATGTTCTAACATATTGCTGAATTTCCCTGCCATGTGAATCTATGAAGAAAGGAAATCATGACCAGATCCGCTGTAGCAGCAAGCGGGACACAAAATCCCGATCATTTATATATCACACAAACAGTATAGACACGGTGCACCAGAAGGATCGTCAACCCAAAGTTGAGCCCACAAAACAAACTTTTGTTGGGGGTGACCCAGGAGGCCTTCCTGAACATCCCCACGGTGAGAAAAGTATATGTTATCGGGGGAAATTTTTGTCAAAATCGAAAAAACTGGTTTTTGGTCCAAATTTGTGCATAACTTACTTGACTGCCGTTTGATGAAATATCTGATTGACATAAAATAAGTATACAAGACCTATTTTTGCACGAGGAATCGATTGCCGGTGGAGAGAAATCTCTAAAATGACCGGAAAATTGTCAAATATGGGAATTTTGTCATTTTTTTGAGGTTTTTGGCCCTTTAACCATTGAAAACGTTGAGATAGGAAGTTGGCAATAGCGCCAATCGTTAAAATGGTCATTTTTCTACGGGATCCCAAAATTTCATGTATATCCGATTCATGGTTAGATTTTGGCAAACTATTGAGATGTGCTTACTGAAAAAAGGATAACTTGATTTTCTCGTTTTTTGCGATTTTTTAACTTTTGAAAGAATTCTGATTGAAATGGCCAATCAGGGCCATGCTAAAGTTGTTTAAGGGACAATTTTCGACCAAAATCCAAGATTTCATGCAAATCCAATGACAGATCATTGATTTATAGAAAGTTGAAATAGGCAAAAAAGGCCAATTTTTACCATGAAAACAAAAATACACATTTTTTTCTTGTCAATTTCCATCAACAACTGGTACCCTACCTATTTTTGCACGTAGAATCGATTGCCGGTGGAGTGGATCCTCTTAAATGATTGGAAAAGCGGTCAAAATGCCATTTTTTGGAGGTCCAAAAACTTCCAAAAAATGACATTTCGACCGCTTTTCCAATCATTTAAGAGGATCCACTCCACCGGCAATCGATTCTACGTGCAAAAATAGGTAGGGTACCAGTTGTTGATGGAAATTGACAAGAAAAAAATGTGTATTTTTGTTTTCATGGTAAAAATTGGCCTTTTTTGCCTATTTCAACTTTCTATAAATCAATGATCTGTCATTGGATTTGCATGAAATCTTGGATTTTGGTCGAAAATTGTCCCTTAAACAACTTTAGCATGGCCCTGATTGGCCATTTCAATCAGAATTCTTTCAAAAGTTAAAAAATCGCAAAAAACGAGAAAATCAAGTTATCCTTTTTTCAGTAAGCACATCTCAATAGTTTGCCAAAATCTAACCATGAATCGGATATACATGAAATTTTGGGATCCCGTAGAAAAATGACCATTTTAACGATTGGCGCTATTGCCAACTTCCTATCTCAACGTTTTCAATGGTTAAAGGGCCAAAAACCTCAAAAAAATGACAAAATTCCCATATTTGACAATTTTCCGGTCATTTTAGAGATTTCTCTCCACCGGCAATCGATTCCTCGTGCAAAAATAGGTCTTGTATACTTATTTTATGTCAATCAGATATTTCATCAAACGGCAGTCAAGTAAGTTATGCACAAATTTGGACCAAAAACCAGTTTTTTCGATTTTGACAAAAATTTCCCCCGATAACATATACTTTTCTCACCGTGGGGATGTTCAGGAAGGCCTCCTGGGTCACCCCCAACAAAAGTTTGTTTTGTGGGCTCAACTTTGGGTTGACGATCCTTCTGGTGCACCGTGTAGAGCAAATCCTTGTGTTTTAGTAGCACTAAATTGCGCGCCACGCCGCCACATTGCGCGCCACACATTTCCTGAAAACGTGCCAATGAAGTGGTTTATGAAGGAGCAGCTCGTAACTGTGTGCGCGGCTCTTGTTGCTACACCGTTGCCCCTCGCAACTAAAGTGTGACCAAAATGGTCCCTCTACCGATTAGTTAGTATACCAAAATGTCGTTTTCGAATTCTAACCCTGCTATGCCTTTTTGCAAAGCAAAAAGGCATCCGGGTGAATGCCTTCGGCATTCACCCGGGCAGGGAAAAAATTTAATTTGAAATCACTCTTTATAAAGAGTGATCAATTAAATTTTAAACTTCAAATTAATTTAAAAGCTCGTTTATTAACAATCATTAAAATGATTCCACCAGATTTAATTCTTAAAGTTAAAAAACATATTAATACATTTTTGAATTTCTATTCTCAACTTACGCTTGGTCTTGTCGTTCGATTCCTGATCATTGCTCACCACACTTCCTCTCTTTCCAGTTTTATCCTTTTTCTCGATTTTTTGCAAATCAAGTAGCTCCTGATTACTTGTAGCTGCAACTGCCGCCAGGCCACCCGATTTAAACTTTGCCAATTTGTCTTTCTTTTTCTGTTCTTGTTGCAGGAGTCGCTTGTTTTGGGCCAATTGCCGGGCTATCCGTGCTGCCTGCATCCTGTCACTTTATATTGCAGAACTATGCTTGAGTGGGCCTATAAAAGGGGCTATTGCTACACAGGTTCAAGATAGGCTCCTCTTTATTAGTAATCCTCTTTAGCAATGGCGTTTATATATTCTTTAGAATCCCTTCAGTAAGGTTCTTTGCAAGCTTTGCCAAAGAAATAAACAATGACAAGTTACCAATCAAACAAAGCAGTTGGAGCAAATTATAAATTGAAAAGTTTAAATACTAATGATTCCATCACGCAAAGTTGAACGAGATATGAAGAGAGAGAGAAAGAGAGAGAGAGAGAGAGAGAGAGAGAGAGAGAGAGAGAGAGAGAGAGAGAGAGAGAGAGAGAGAGAGAGAGAGAGAGAGAAATGAATTTGGCCTGTTTTGTAATGATAAACACTTCCGAGCGGCGGTAGAGAGATGTATGGAGGAAATAATTGACAAGCTCCCTAGTAAAATGATATAATAGTTAAAAGCATTAACAAGGTAAATAAACACTCCAATCTCTCTCCAATCAATTTAAGGTAATAACCTAGCAGATAAGTAAATGCATTTGGCAAACATCTTAAAAACTGGAACAGTAGTGATTTAACCCCATTAGTATCTACAAAATTGGTGAAACGGCATGATTTAAACCCATTATAGTATCCTTGACGAGCTGAGACGAATCCCAGAATGAGATCATTGGAATCATTAATTATGGAAATTATCTAATAACATTTTGGGTTAAACAATACGAGCTGTACGTATAATGTACAGTGTACAAAGTACCTAGGTGGTCTTTGTACACTGTACAATGTACATTTTATACAGTGTACACTGTACAATATATGTGTTACCTGTAGCGTTATCGAAAGATGTTTCATTCATTGAATCCTGCTCGCTAACATCTAGGGACATTCCCCGTCTGATATCTTGAAGCCCCGTTGTTATACCCCTTCTCTCCTGAAAACACATGTGTTTTCGATAGTTTTAGTTTATAATAACTGATATGTTAGTCGTGCTTTGGCAGGATAAAAAGATTAGTAAAAGAGAGATAAAGTCACTCAGTATATCATATCTGCCCACTGTGTCAATAACGTTAATGGTATTAGTTTACTTGAGAATTCTGCATCAAAATTATGATAAAGTGCAAGTGTTAGCTGGAGTAGCATGAGAGATGCTATAAATTATGATAAAGTGCAAGTGTTAGCTGAGGTAGCATGAGAGATGCTGGAGTAGAAATAGTATAGAGTATATCATGGGTGGTTAAGTAGTGAGAATACGGTATATCGGTTCGACACGCGCGGTGTCAGTGAAATACGCGGTAAAACGACGCACATGCGCGACCAATCAACGCGCTATGAGGTGCTGACCAAATGCACTTTTAAAAGCTTTAAAGTGAGAGAGAACAGCAGGGATTTTCACAAAAAGTTATCTGGATACTCCTTGATGGCTAGCTAAAACTTTAGTGTTCTCTCTCACAAAAGCACTCGCGCGTTACGCAAAGCTTTGCAAAATCCGCGACATTACGGTATCTGCCATATCTGCCATATGCCGTATCTCCACTACAAGCACCACTGTATGTTTCAGGCTCAAAACTAAGGGACACTTTGCATAGCTAGGAGTTGAAGCGATAGCTGGTTTCATGGGTGTTGTCTTACCAAAGAATCTATTTCCTTTTGAAGCTTTTCCTAGCATGAATTTAGAAAAATCAGAATTTAAATGAATTTTTTACTTGATGTGCTAAGATTTTTAAGAAAACCGAATCTATCATCTAATTGAAATGGTGGCTTGTTTGTTTGTGTGATGGCTGTTACCTGTTCTTTTTGATGTTTTCTCAGTTTCTCCTCTCTCCTTTTCTGTTCTCTGAAAAACAAGAAGTTAGTACGCGTGCTTAGTAGGACTAAATTGAAGGAACTTTCCTACTTTTAGGTTGTTATGTAATTCTAACCCTTACGGGCGGGGCTCGCGAAACAGGGGCTTGCTTTTAGGTACGCTTGCTCAAGGCCAGCTGTAGGAAAGTTCTTTCCCACTACACTAATAGTAATAACGTGACACGTCCATAGAACGTTCGACTTCGGCCTTGTGTCATTTGAGACATGTGTTGCCTTTCTAACGGTTTAATAAGAAAATGTCTTCAAGAAAAATGTAAACCACGCAATTCAGCTCCAACAAAACAAGACACGCGGCCCATAACTAAATAAACGATAGGTTTGTTTGTTTTTTGTTTGTGATTGCTTCGTCTGGAGGATGACCTGCCCTAAAGTAGTAGAGGCCGCACCGAACATGCTTATTATTTATCTTAATTAAAAGATGCAAATGCGTGGCGTGATGATGTAGTATCCACACGTGCAAATAGAGGGGGGTTGCCAAGGAGGTGCCATAGCCCCTACGCAGCGAGTGATTGATGGCTGCACGTGCGGGTTGGTGCAGCGGGTGAGAGGTGGCGCTCCTGATATGGATATATGACGTATTGTTAATGGTTAGTCGGTTGTTATTAGTTGCAGTCGATTGTTATGTCTAGCCACGCTCACGTCCACAACTGACGTGGCTAGTCAGTCAGTTCGTATTCATCATATTATATTTGGTTCTTTATTCCCTATTCTCTTGACCCCAAAACCAAGCGTATCAATCAATAACAGAGTCATTACATTTGGAGCCTGATACGAATTCTTAATTATTTAAATAGTTAATTAATAGTTGTTAATTATTAGTTGTTAAATCATATCATGTCTCTTGATGATTTTTCTCAAGAAGAGTTGATAGCTCATCTTAATAAACGTTGTTCTAATGACAAGCAGTTTAAGACAAATATTAGTAAAATTGTCAAAGAAGATCCTAGCAGTTATAATTCTAGTCAACAGCCAGGCAGCTCCACTGACCAATTAGTGGCAGCATTAAGAGGTTTGAGTACTAGTAATTCTCTTTATAACGAACCTCCTAAATTCAAAAAGGGAGACAGTTTTATCACTCATTGTAATAGATTTGCTGAGTTTGTAATAGTTAATAATATTTCTGGTGAAAGACAGTATGCCTTGTTCATGCAAACAATTGCAGACGATCAATTTTATGACCGATTACACAGTATTCAAGTTGACGACGACGACAAACTTGATCATAAATCTTTTCTAGCTGAGATTAAACATAATATTTATGGTGATCAACAATTTGCTTTTCGGAGTAGCCTTCAAGATTGTGTTCAAAAACAGGGCGAATCAATTACTGATTATGTTTATAGATTACGCCAAAAGGCAGAGTTGGCCTACCCTGATAGTAGGACTCATAGGGAGGAGATCTCACTCATGGTGTTTCTAAAGGGTATTAGAGACCTTGTTCTTAGACGAAAACTTAATGAGCTCCCCGATATAGAGACTTTTTCTACTGCTATCAAGCAGGCGAAACGATTGGAGAGAGTGGACCAGATGATGGGATCCAGTAATGGTAAAAACTCTTCTTTCAATGGTACTGATTCTTCAACTCAAAATACTAGTATTCTCAGAACAGAGGTAAAGTTTGAACATGATTCTGAAATACCTTCTAATTCTTATCATAGAAACAGGTCTGATTCTAGTTATAGCTACCGAAGATCACCTCGTAATATACGTTCCAGGGACAAATACCACTCTGGTTATTAGCATTACTAACCCCCTTGTCGCCATTACTTATAATTCTTCTGGTATTCTAGATAAAAAATAAATATTATCATTATTATTCTAACCCGTTCTTCAAGCAAACCCCCTACTAGCATACAGGATCTACAAGCTGCAATGATCTTGGTAGTGTATCTGGTGGTGTTTCTATACAGTGGATACGACTGTCACAACTTTGAAGTTTTGGAAACATGCACTCCTGATTCTACCCATGATATTGCTGATTCTTCCCCTGGTATTCAAGACGTCACCCCTGGTAAATTGAAGATGTGATCACCCCTGATGTTGACAATGATTTTCGAAGACAGAGAAAAGCAGCAAGGCTGCTGCAAAAGAGAAGAAGGCAGAAAGCGAGCCTACAAGGACATCAGAAAGGTTAAGGAACAAATCAGAAAGCGAGATCTCTACCAGTACTGATACTGCACATTAATAGAGAGCTTTGGATTGTCTATGACGAATAGAAATTAGCTCTTTCTACCTTCTATTTCTCAAACACGGTATGTTTTAACTACCTTTTACACATATCTTTTAAAGATATTTAACAGTAACTTTCTTTCTCACGGGTCTTTTCTGATATCTTTTTCAGAATTTTTGTTACCCTCTGTACATGGATTTTAAGTTATGTTTTCTCATGTTACTTACAACATTTATAATGAAGTTTAATGGTATGGTACGAGGTACCAGAAACGTTATTCTCAGGGTGTGGGCTTACGTCCCGCTAACGTACTTTGACGTTTTTGTTTTGACTAACACAGCCCACCTGACACCACAATTATCGGACGATTTTGTGCCACATCACATTAACACATCACCTTAATATAATGTGACACCTCACTTGAAACATAATAATAGATATAATAATAATAATGAAGACATACTGGACAAATACTAGTTTACTAAAAATTCAAGAAGTTTCTATTTGATCTTATAATATGAATTATGCTTCCGAGTTGTTTTTAATGGCTGACTCCTTAATTGTAAATGTTTATTGTTTAATACTAATAGTACTTTTTCCGTAATTTTCTAATCCTAACCATCTCTATATGAGAAAGTTTACTAACCGTTTAATTGACTAATTGCCGTTAGCGCCCTTTTCGGAATGGGACCATTAGCTAACTTGGTGTTCATTGGAATGCTTGAATACTTTAGTAAAGTAAAGCAGACACCACAATCAGTTACAAAACAAAATCAACAGCTGCAGCCGAGTGAAGCTCAGTTGATCTGATAATATCCACATGATGTGTAGAGTCCGACTATTGGAAGGGTGCCACCGAAATATCTAGAAGCACTCCCCTGCACATAATTGTACACTTCGCAGTGTATCATTAAAGATTCTACAAGCAGCCTACTATGTTTATTTAATATGAATAAACGGAGCTTATGTGTAGCAATCATTTTCTGGTAATTTAAATACTTATATTATGATTCTAGTTAATATCATGGTTTCTAACAAAAAAAAAAAATTCTAGTGGCCTCGGTCGAAGTGGGCAGTCTGCGAAACCCCAGATGCCTGAAGATGCATGAGACAGAGTTTTATGTGTGTATTATTCTATGGACTATAAGCATTTGTTAAATTTTTTAAAGTGTGTTAATTTTTATAATTATTATATAATTATTTTTTTTGGGAAATGATATGATATGGATATATGACGTATTGTTAATGGTTAGTCGGTTGTTATTAGTTGCAGTCGATTGTTATGTCTAGCCACGCTCACGTCCACAACTGACGTGGCTAGTCAGTCAGTTCGTATTCATCATATTATATTTGGTTCTTTATTCCCTATTCTCTTGACCCCAAAACCAAGCGTATCAATCAATAACAGAGTCATTACACTCCTGGGTGAGGGAGAGCGTGGGGATTCGGGTCGGGTATGTCGTATCCACACGTGCAAATAGAGGGGTTGCCAAGGAGGTGGCTTTGGAGGGGTATAAGATGTTGCACGTGCGGGTTGGTGCAGCGGGTGAGAGGGGTGCTCCTGGGTGAGGGAGAGTGTGGGGATTTGGGTCAACGGGTGCTCTAATTCAACGCGCTTTCTACTATAAAAAGCAAATCATATGACAAAACTCGAAAATTTGGCAGAATTAAATCAAGGGCCCCTAATTATTCGCAAGAACCAATCAGCTGCCTGGATTTCAAAACAGCTCTGATTGGCTAATACTTCTTACCCCATGCAACTGATATCACAGCTCCTTCTCAGGACCCGATGACATGGCAATGCTTGTAACATATTCTCAGGAGGGGGTTGTGGGGCGGGATCCGTCGGTTTCCGGATCGCATTTCTCCGAGATCTGATGCGAGCTGATCGGGCAGCTCTTGCTGCGTGCATGGCGTGCTAATCTCTATTATAATTTGGAGATGAACGTCGAAGTGGTCGTTCGTTCAGCGGTATCTAAGCGACAGTGCTCCTTCATAAAACACTTTATGTGCCCAAAGCTGTAAAGCTGTTGCTCACACTTTTGGAACTCCCAGAGGAAGTTTGTTAATATTTTCGAATGACTTTTAAGATGCCAGTCCCCATAGTTACCAATTCAGTTGCCATGGCAACCGTGTTTTTGACGGTGAAAGGGGCGAAAAGAACCACCCGGCTCCGCCGGGTGGGTTATCAAAAAGCCCTTACTTGAGGCGCACCCAATGGGTGCGCTAGTATAATATAGGATTCAAACAAATCGGTCGTGCAGGGTACTTGATTGCACAAATTGGTCGACGCAGGGTTCTGGGGTATGACAATCGATCGGCTTATTTAAGCCAAGTTATAGCTACAGTATATCATGGTTACCGGAACGCGATCTGTTGAAATATGTTGAACCTAAATCACTATCAGAACGCAGAATTGCGGACATGAGTAAATTGGGCACGTGCATTGGGGCTGCAGGATGGATCGCAAGCAAGGTGAGCTATATAGCAGAGATAGACAGATAGAAATCATGTAATCGAAGTGTAGCGATCTGCGGTCGTAAGGGGCCGCTAATGACCAAATATCCATAATCATATGTTTTATGCAAAGAAACTTCAATAGACATGGATTCATAATTAGCAGTGTCAAAAACAACTTTTGCAGGGATAATACGCATTGCCTTGCTCAACTTTTTTCACCGCACCCTGCACGAATGTAAAGCTTTACATGAAATCTCAGTCCTGCTCGAACCTGAGGTTCAGGCCACGGCTATATCTCAGGTTTCAGTGAGTATGGCTATTCTCTTAAATCTCGGAGAATAGCCATACTCACTGAAACCTGAGATATAATAGCCGTGGCCTGAACCTCAGGTTCGAGCCTGAACCTCAGGTTCGATCAGGACTGTTTTCCCCCATTAGAGAACATAACAAATGACGTGAAGAGATATACTAAAACTGGCTGTATCGTAATAATAAAGCTACTACTACTATAACATTGTATATGTGCTTCATACTTCGAATTCCATGAAATTTAGAGTTCATTACTAAAATGAAGTACTGAGTTAGGATCCAAGATTAAGATTGTCTATTTTTAAGATTAGATGTCTGCTTATTATAGTACCCATGAGTATATATGAAGACATTGAAACAAAAAGCTGGAACAAAGGATAGTCGTGGTTGCGTATTATACCGATCATGAACAACTGGAGGTCTCTATTTTCTGCGAGGGGGGAGACTGGGTAAATGAACAATTGCAACTGCACATGATGAATCCAACTTTCTATCTTATTCTCTCCATAATTCTCCATCCCTCTCTATCTTCCCCTCCCTCCCTCTCCGACCTATTCTCTTCATATTCCCCTCCCTCTCTCCCTCCCTCTTTCTCTCTGATCTATTCTCTTCATCTTGTCCTAGAAATACAGGGCTCATTTAGGTTGTTGGTCCTGATTTTGCAGCTGCCATGTTCTCTCTATCCTTCTCTCTCTCTCTCTCTCTCTCTCTCTCTCTCTCTCTCTCTCTCTCTCTCTCTCTCTCTCTCTCTCTCTCTCTCTCCCTCTCTCTCTCTCTCTCCCTCTCTCTCTCTTTAACCCTCTCATTGCTAACCAGTCGTATACTTATCGGCATAGCGCCACGATAGCAGCCTTGACTATCTCTTTGATATACATTCTAGATATACTTTACAATAAAATCGCTCTCAAAGGCCGTCGATCTCTCAAATTTAGAGACTCCCTCTCTGTCTCTTTCTCTCACTCTTTCTCGCACTCTCTATCTCTCTCTCTTTCTTCCTCGCTCTTCCCCTCCCTCCCTTCCTCATGCAGCGAGCTAGTATGAAGTTTAATCAAGGATGGAGTATGTTACAGTGGGGCGAGATTGGATCATTTGCAGCGGCTTCATTATCTAAATACAAATCAGGATATATTTAATATATATAACTTCATTCCGGAAGCATCTGTCCATGTCGATATGAATTTAACATGAATTTAACATAAACTTAATAACAAATTATAAATTCAGGTGTATACAATGGATCATGGTGCACTATTATTGAATTTGTTTATGCATAAACAAATTCAATTATAGTGTACCATGATCCGTTGTATACACCTAAATTTATAATTTGTCGACGGACTGTAACGGTCGACATGTACGCATCCGCATGAAGTCCAATATCCTGATTTGGAGTTGGCTTGATAATGCAGAAGCCACATGGCAACTCTCGATCCAGCTTCACGATGGAGAGAGACAGGCGTGGGGGATACCCTCATCAGAATGTCGCTCGGCAATTTCCGCATTGGCTCGGTGATTGGTTCGGTAACAACAGGTGGTTTGCCGAACCAGTGGTTCGGAGAGTCAAGGAGGTCGCCGAAAACTTACCGCACAAGGCCGCATGGCTCGGCAAACCACCTGTTGTTACCGAACCAATCACCGAGCCAATGCGGAAATTGCCGAGCGACATTCTGATGGGGGGCCCCAAAATGTCGCTCGGCAATTTCCGCATTGACTCGGTGATTGGTTCGGTAACAACAGGTGGTTTGCCGAGCCATGCGGCCTTGTGCGGTAAGTTTTCGGCGACCTCCTTGACTCTCCGAACCACTGGTTCGGCAAACCACCTGTTGTTACCGAACCAATCACCGAGCCAATGCGGAAATTGCCGAGCGACATTCTGATGGGGGTACCCATCATTAAGACTCGATGATTGCAATTTATATACGCTGGTTGTTTGGGAGAGAAAAGTTTAACTTCACGATTATATATCGGGACCCTCCTATATAATGAAGGAATGTACATCGATCAGATTGGTGGCCGGCAACAATCAAATTTGTTTGTTCAAACCCGGTGAAACGTAGGGTCTAGCGAGCCAAGATCAGCCGGCTGTGTAAATATCAGAACATTACACGGCGTCATACACATTTCTATTTGGAATTTCTATCTGGAAGAACCGCACGTGCAGATGCGCCGCGCCGCGGCTCATATTCACGTGCGATATTAAAGAGAGAGACTCACATAAACGTTATACGATTGTCTCTCACTCTCTCTGGAAAAACCGCACGTGCAGATGCGCCGCGCCGCGGCTCAAATTCACGTGCGTGTTATACAGATTCTAGGGACTGACGGTGTATAAGGTCCAAATGAGGCACGGAGGTATTCTGAATCAGCTTTTCAAGACGAATCCAACGCAACCGGAATTAGCTTTCTATCTTATCGGGAAGGTGTGGTTCATTTTTTTCATTTTTGGCTGTGCGAGCCAATCAGAAGGCTGGATTTCGAAATTCTGGCCTCTGATTGGCTCGCGCGGCAAAAATGACTAAAAATGAGTGTGAGTGAACCGAACCTTCCCGATAAGATAGAAAGCTAATTCCGGTTGCGTTGGATTCGTCTTGAAAAGCTGATTCAGAAAAGCTCCGTGCCTCATTTGGACCTTATACACCGTCAGACACTAACAGATTCTGACAGAAAATACAAGCAAGAAATTCCAGGTGGAAATGTGTATGACGGACTGTTAGAATACTTTAGAATTCATTAGTAAAGGGGGTTGGAGACTGGCGCGGGAGATAATCAGAATGCACATGAAGTGTGGGCAGCAGCGATCCCATTATATCTTGCCAGTACCTCAGCCCCATACCCAGCTGCGCCGGTGATTCGCTAAACTGAGCTTGTTCGATGTGTGTGTGTGTGTGTGTATTTACACAGAAAGTATATCAAACGATTAATTTTACCAACAAACACACAACTATAACATAAACGCACAAGTCAAAACTATAACATAAACACACAACTATAACATAAACACACAACTATAACATAAACACACAACTATAACATAAACAACTTACTTTTCCTTCTTTTCCTTTTCATTTTTACTCCGTGCTATTTCCTTCGCCAATCGTGCTGCGTGCATCGTGAGATATACCTGGGCTATGAAATATTGAAATGAAAATGATTAAAATCAATAAGATTATTTAGACATATTGATGTGATATTCAAATACCATGTAAGGTCATCAAATTAATGAATATGATCATAGCTATGATCATAGCTTGGACAATTATATGGATAATGACTGAACGAAGGAGCAAGTATCAAAATATCAGGAACCGACCGAATCAGGAAATACTGGTCCATGATTGACTGATAACCAGTCACGTGACCTAAATAACGACTTCTGATTGGCTGTTTACTTGTTTCGGTCGGTTCCTGCAAAATTTCCATTGCGACGCGAGCTTTGCATCAACATTTTACAACGCTGCTCAATTGGTTGGGTGATTATATCAAGACTTGTCTAAATAATATATTGAGTCAATATATGCGTTCTAAATAAATCGTTAACAAGGAAAATAAAATAGTACATATATATAGCAGCTATAGTTACACTCCCAGCTATAGTTACACTCTCCAACTAACTAACACAGTTTGGTGCTTCATGATTTCTATCTCTTCTTCCTCGTTTTCTCTCTCTCTATCTATCGCTCTCTAGTCTCTATCTCTCTTTGTCTCTATCTCTCTATCTCTCTATTTCGTTCTATCTCTCTATCTCTCTATCTCTCTATCTATTTCGTTCTATCTATCTATCTCTCTATTTCGTAGATCTCTCTATCTCTCTCTTCTAAATGGTACGACTGATTAGTTGTGAGTGTGTATGAGTGTGCTATCTAGGCGTATCAGCTATCAAGAATAGATCGATATAGCGATATCGAGAGCGAGATAGACATAGCGAGAGAGATACGAGAGATAGATAATATATATAGAGAGAGAGAGGATGGCACTCTCTCTCGCTACTCCGCAGGGAGAGCGAGCTCTCTCTCCTCTCTTATATCTCTCTCTCTCTCCTCGCTTCTCGTATTCGCTCTTCTCTACTCTCTCTCTCTCGTCTCTCTCTCTCTCTCTCTGCTCTCTCCTCTCTCTCTCTCTCTCTCTCTCTCTCTCTTCTCCCTCTCTCCTCTCTCTCTCTCTCTCTCTCTCTCTCTCTCTCTCTTCTCTCTCGCTCTCTCTCTCTCTCTCCTCCTCTCTCTCTCTTTTCTCCTCTCTTCTCTACCGCTTTCTTCTCTTCCCACCCGATTTGTAATTTTCCCATTGCTGCCATGAACATTATTGACAGCATCTTGCATGACAACTCAGGTCGTAGAAGTTATAACTACCGATATATTACTAATTTTCTAAAACTGCAGTACCGCTTCCGCTCGGAAGATAGAAAATCAAGGGGCAAAATGTGGGGCGACTTGAAAAAGGATGTTACGTTTAAAGTTTTTCTGATCAGTTAAACCAGATGATATGATATCATTTAAACATTGTATAGTATTTTCCAAAATGTAGCTATAGACGTGATCTGGAAAATTGATAGGACTGGAGCAGCGGGCCACTATAACAGGAGAGCTGCTGCAAGCACACATCACCAGGGGACCTACTATAATATGAGGGGGACAGGGAAATTATAATTGGATGGACGGGGTTGGGACAGCCTCAACGAAGAAGAAGAATTCATGGATGAAGAGTGGGGAGCTAGTCTGCATGATCAATTGATTGATTATATTGCGTTCAATGACTGATCAACCGGAGGGATAATAATTATACAGTCGGACCCCGATTTAGGGACACCCTCGGGGGAAAGGCTCTTGTCCACTAAATCGGGGTGCCACTAAATCGGGGCCCCTAAATCGGGGTCCAACTGCAGTACCTGTATGACACATAGAGTCATACAATATACACGTGATCTCACTCATGCTTATCTTCAAGATACAGAATTATTGAGATGCTTAATTTGGCGAGGCATGATTGTTGATATGCATTTATCACATATATCCAAGCATTTTAGTTGTATAATAAAAGATGTGATTAATAGAGATATCTAGAAGTGTAATTTGTAGATCTAATAATCCCCGCCTTGACGGCGGAACTATAAGTATTTGTCGACCACTAAGTATTTGAGATAATTTGTCGACCATGAAGTATAGTGCAGTAAATCTACTGCATACTGTTCCCATGGGACTTAAAATGATTTTTAACTGACATCAATTTTACATTTGTGGTAGGGAAACAGTTGGTGACATATAGACACCTGGTGCGACCCCCGCACACAGTGCATGTGAGCTCAATCTTGGTCGCGCACGGTGTCTATGTCACCAAGGGAAACAACGGCACCCCGTCATCGAGGGGAGTTTTATTTGATTGATTGAGCAGAAAAGTTAATACGCTATATAGTATTTCATTTCAAAACCCTCGATTAATGTTTGCATTGGCCGTCTACACCATTACAAGAAATGGTAGACAGATCAGTAAAATAAAAAAGGATGAAGGAGTGATCAGGGATGTAAGAAAGCAAAATCAAAACTGAGAGAGAGAGAGAGAGAGAGAGAGAGAGAGAGAGAGAGAGAGAGAGAGAGAGAGAGAGAGAGAGAGAGAGAGAGAGAGAGAGAGAGAGAGAGAGAGAGAGAGAGAGAGAGAGAGAAAATTAGAAGGGAAGAAAATGATCCCATGGAAGAGAAGAGATCATTGTATCTTCAAAATTACATAATTGCGGCATCTTAATTATTTCCTAAGTACTTGCTAAAACACGAATCATGTGAATTCGATCCTAGACATAGAATGAATATCACATACGAATTCAGATTGGAATTCGATTCAAGGTTTTTTAGCCATAATCAAACTTGCTTTATGAAGGAGCAACTCAGACCTAGGTGCTCCTTCATAAAATATTTTATGTGCTGGCCTATACGTCCTAAAAAACAACTCAACCATGTGAATAATGGGTACATAATTACATATGATAAGTGCTGTCTAGACAGACATGTCTTCTGATATAACATCAGTCATAGGATTGATTTAGCACAATATAAGTCGCGAAAAACAACACACTTGTGAGCATAGCATATTTAATTGTCGGCAGTATTATATCTAAGTGTAAGTACCTGATACAGTCGGACCCCGATTTAGGGACACCCTCGGGGGAAAGGGTCTTGTCCACTAAATCGGGGTGTCCACTAAATCGGGGTGAGCCATATTTGACCCATAAAAACCTATTTTATGCCCAACATGCTATATTATTAAGACTAAAGACACCTCTAACTGTTATATATGCAATATTCATATATTGATGACATGATCATTTCTGATTAGAAATAGGAAAAAAAAAAACGAACCGATACGTGATACCATGCCGAATCGGGGCACCCTAACCGGGTTAGGAAGTATGAAAATTTCAAAATAACTTTTTCTCTCAAAATTTATGGGGAGCACCGATCAAAGCATTGACAATCGTACTGTAAAATTTTGCAAAAAAGTTGTAAAATTTTTTAAACGTATACCAGCCACGTCCGAATCGTGTTTTGAATCGGTACATCTTATCACATGTCCTGCTGCTAATTAGACGGTTCGGAACGAATCGAAAAGTGATCCCCATCGAATCGAAATTTTGACGCTTGGTGAACTTGTGATTCAATGGCCCCATGGGGATCACGTATCGGTTCGTTCCGAAACTTCTAATTAGCAGCAGGACATGCGATAAGATTCACTGATTCGAAACACGATTCGGACGTGGCTGGTATCTTTTTGAAAATTTTTCAAAAAAATTTCACAAAAAATTTCACAAAAAAAATTCAAAAAATTTTTGGGGGAAAAAAATCCTGTCCCTAAATCGGGGTGTCCCTAAATCGGGGGTCCCTAAATCGGGGTCCGACTGTATATATATTGTATTTTATGTAAAAAGTTAACGAATAGAGATGGACACAAAAAGCAGGCCGCGTCGTCACGCCGATAATTAATACACACAGATGACCCATTAGAATACGATAAGAGATCTCAACATACTCGACTATAATGCATTAGTTAAAGTATATGCACATAAAATAATAAGTATCGTGTATCGGCACAGCGCAGACGAAAATAAGGCTTTCAAAGTGTAAGCGTAAAATTAGCTTTGTGCATTAGAGTAAAATTATAATTCAATATCAAAAATTGACTGATCAGGTTTGAAAAATCAGGGAGAGAGAGAGATGGAGAGAAAAAGAGAACAGATCAGAGAGAGAGAGAGAGAGAGAGAGAAAAAGAGAGGAAAAGAGATCAGATAGAGAAAAAGAGAGATAGAAATGAGGAATCGTTGATCATGCAGCAAGAAAATTGTCAATTTGGTCTGTTTTTAGAGACACGCTTAATTTAGAAAGATGCAGTGTCGGATGATATGATATGGAAAATAAAATATGCGTATATTATAGGATATGGCTGAAAAATATAATGCGTATGTACATGTAAGCTTGTAGGCCACTGCATCTTGAGGATACTGCATTTGAAGATTAGAATAGTGTTTTTCTATCTTTCATTTCACGTATATAAACTTCAAGTCATACAGCTACTACTATTACTACACGAAGCTGCAATATGGTTCAATATTATACAATCTGATCGCTGTATAATCTAATTGTGAATAATGCACAGAATTTTAGGATTATCAATTATAATTAATAGATTGAGCTTGGTAAAATGTGCGACACGTTGTACAATACGCAACAAACTTACAATCCATGCTAAGACCAAATTTAGCTCACTTAGTACCCCCTGGCAGCAGAACACGTTAAAATTCAAGTGTTCACAAATTAACAAATCGTTTTCAAAGTAGCGCCCACTTGCACAAATGCATCTTTTATGAAGCTCGAGGTGTTGGCGAATGAACACCTGGAGGGATCCTAGCAGCAGGAACTGACCGAATCAGGAAATACTGGTCCCTGATTGGCTGATAACCAGTCACGTGACCTAAATAACGAGTTCTGATTGGTTGTTTACTTGTGTCGGTCGGTTCCTGTGTCAAACCGTATCAACTACCAGCTTATAAAAAGTTTAAAAGGCTAAGATCAGGATAAATGATCTAAGGATTCGATAATATATTAATATATATTGGCGTGGTGATCATATGGGGTTTGTTGGTGATATGGGGAGAATTATGGGTTGTATATTGATCATGACAGGGGGAGAATGACAATGGAGGACAGCTCCTGAAACTCAGTTTTCAGTTACAACTTCATCAAAATGGTGCAATATAGTTCTGCAGAAAAATCTATCGAGCCAATCCTTCTCGCCCTTAAAGGGATAACAGAGTTCTGTTATATAGTTGCTGCATTTTAGTGGTGTAATGGGGTGGGAAACATTCGTGATGGAGCCTCTCAGATTCAAGTCACAGCTCTATTAACCCCCCTGAGACCTGAGGTGCATCGTACCAATGATGTATCCTGCAAGCTATTATTATACTGTTATAATAGGTTCGTATTGTTGTAGTGCGTCAACTGCAAGCTGCTGGCTCTCTTCCAATGATGATATTGCTTTGAGAAGAAGATATGAACATGACGTGAAGTATTATTATAGGGCCATGATACTGCAGAGCTATTGTTATATAGTTTCTATAAGCAGCTAGGTTATTTTATCAGTATCAGTAAAGCATGCTTTACTGAAACATACTGATAAAATAACCTATAGCTGTTGTTTTATCAATAATTATATATGCAAGGATGAGTGAGAAGGGAATAGAGGAATAGATAAGGTGGAAACGAAATTGAGTTAGATGGATAAAAACCCGTGTTATGGCTGTGAGTATGATTAAGATGAACAGTGTTTATTATTGATTATCTTATTAATGAAGCTATTAAAATAGGTATGTGTTTAGGAACATGGCGTACGTGTTTCATATAATATATATAATTATAATATATATAACTATACTTCAATCACTTCTCTCTATCTTTCTATCTCTCTATCTCTCTATCTTTATACATACTCTTCTTCACAACCTATATATTCTCGATTACCCTATTATAGCACCCAATTTCATCAACTACCCCACACCATATCCTGCACTATGCAGCAGTGTATGAAAAAATACTGACAGTATAGGGAATTGCAGTCGTACCTGAATCTCACATTTACCCCCTGAAACCTTAGGGCTCAGTGATGGTTCGTCCCTCAGTTTTCAGGGAAATTTTCAGGAAATGTCGAAAAATAGTCCTGATGCCTCAGCCGTGACCTGAATCTGAGATTCAGGCACGACTGATCCCCCCTGTATAATAACGGAAGATAGTCGTACTGAACTGGAGATCGATGGCAACTTACTGAAAGTAACTGATTCAGTGTACGGCTATTTTCCGCTTATAATAGTTAGGGAATGAATGGCGATCAATTTTCAACTGAACAACTTACTAACTTAGCTCAACTCTCGTATTTTACTGATTTTAATAAAATGAAGTCGATGTAAAACACATGGTGGTTCCCCGCCGGGGTTGCACAGGGCTCAAGCTGCTGGAATAATAATGAGCAACATAATGACGTTGGGCTCGTGGAATATTAGTGTGCATTCATTTCTCTCTCTCTCTCTCTCTCTCTCTCTCTCTCTCTCTCTCTCTCTCTCTCTCTCTCTCTCTCCACCTTCTGGGTTGATTGCAATTATCCTGGTCTAAGAGCGGATGTGGATCGTTTCTTGATTGACTATGAATTACACACCCACACACACACACACACACACCAATTTAGAATGCATTTACCGGCTAAAAATTAGTAGCAAATCATACTAATATCGATATGACATGATAGTTATATGAGAGAACTTATCCCCCCCCCCAATTCAATAAAGTTGTAGATATATATAGTACATAACTCCCTCCTGCGCGGGCGTATAATCAATAGACGCACTGCAGAGCAGTGCGTCTATTGAGCTGTAATGCACGGGTCCCGAAGGGACCGTGCATTACAGCCCTGTAAATCCCGAGCGTTAGCGAGGGGTTTACAGGTATATCTGCACACAAGGGAGGGAGTTATGTTCTATAGACCCCGCTGGCGGGCACCTAGAAGCAAAAAAAGCACAATTTAGGTGGTTCACACAGACAAGACAGAGAGATCTCGCATAAAAAGGGTCAAACAATTGGAAATGAAGCTACAGATTGTCTCTCTACATTCCTACACACTCAAAACAATCGTTGTAACAATTTAAAAGGGTGGAATGTAGAGAGAGGTACCAATGATCATTGTAGTCATGAGCGACAGACTGGCTGGCGTCAGTTCTCTTGTGTTATCAAGTCATTTTATCGTGTTTCCAGTGATTCTTTGTGATCTTTATACAAATCTGTTCGAGGGCGTGCGTCTATCGAGACACAAACTCACGGCAGTGCACGGCGCAATAGACCAGTGCAAATTGTTCGCGCGGGGCGGGCGTCTATTTGAGCAAGCGGGGTCTATAGTCGCTTAACTGCAGCTACAAATGTTATCTTTTACTTTTATAATGTGGCAGACTTCCCCCGACAAGATAGAAAGTCAAGGTTTCCAATATGTTCACTGCACCAGTTGGGTTACAAAGTTGAGTTGCCCCTTACCAACACACCAGATGGGACATTTTAATTGATAATATGTTTTTACGATATTATATCCTAGAGGAAAGATATGCGGAGAGAAGTTGGTGCAGGAGAGAGGGAAAGGGAAAAAGAGAAAGTGTTTGTATGATGGGAGAAATGGCTCACCCTAGATCTCAGGGTGCATGTGAGGGAATAGCCGTTGCACTGACCCAGCGGAGACCTGATCGGTCTCATGGGTTAATAGCCGCGCCGTGAGCTTAACCTGAGATCGATCAGGCACAACTGTTTCCCCATTTGGATTCCGGACCGAAAAACTTTTTTTTGGAATGATTGACAACGCTCATTCTTATCAAAAATGGATTTTGGCCAAACCAATTATACATCTCATGAATTTACTGTTCCGAAATATTAGCGCTCCACGATACCTGCACAACCTCCCGATAAATCATTAAATCAGGTTTCCAGTATAAATAGGGGGCCGGTATAATTATAGGGGTCTGACTGCATTCTTGTGCGCGCGCACTCAACAAAACATGGAAATGCTCTGCCGCGCGTTCGCGTGTTACACATTTTACATTTTCATCTTGCGAGTCGAGTGTGAGAGTTAGATAAGTTGGAATGTCAAAGCTGGTTAGCAAGTGTCATGTGATTGGGAGTTAGCTAACTCTAAGTATGTGAGAAGTATACTGACAGCTAGATCGTATGCATCTCACATTACATTATGACCAAGCCTTGATCCTGTTGGCAGTGACAATGTCACTGACATGTGAAACGGTAGGGCAGGGAAACTCAGCATTATGAACACATAATGCAATAATTCTTTTTGGAATGATTGACAATGCTCATTCTTATCAAAAATGGATTTTTTTCATGATAAT